>JAWNPC010000175.1:0-12156 GCA_035045365.1 Drosophila leonis
ATTTCTGTTTTAGCTAAAAACTAATAAAATGAAAAACAAATCTTAACCAAAAACAAATTAATTTAAATAAAATTTAAAAAAAATTCTTTTAAAAAACTGAAGTTTATAAACTTAAAAAAAAGTTTAATAAAAATAACAAGTAAATTTAAAGAAATTAAAAAAAAAAGTAATTGTTTTAACTAAAAACTAATAAAGTTCAACAAATTTATTTGTTAATCAAATTACTTTTAAAGTTAATTAAAAAAAATGTTTGAAAAAATGTTAACTAAAAACTAAGAAAATGATGAAAAAATTTGTTAACCAAAAACAAATTAATTTAAAAAATTTAAATTTAAAACTTAAGTTTTAAATAAAAATTAAAAAATGAATTAAAAAAAAAAACAATACAAAATTTTAACTAAAAACCAAATTTTACCCAAAAACAAATTAATAAAATTAAAAAATAAAAACTAAAAATAATTAATAAAATTAAAAAAAAAAATTTTTCAAAAGATGTAATTGTTTTTGACTAATTTAACTTATTTAATTTGTTTTAAACTATATCAAATATATAATTTTTTCTACTTTAAAAAATCTTTGAGTAAAAATTATTTAGATTTATTTAACATGCGGATTAGAGTGTGTTCTTCTTAGTCAGTCTTTACTGTAATATGTATTTATATACACACATGTACATATATAATATATATATACATATATTTAGCCAGCTTTCACTGTACTAAGCATGCATATGCGTTTAATTCATAATTTTGTGATATGATAAACAAGTGAAACTTTTCGCCCAAATTGCATTTTGAAGCGCGTATATCAAAGGACTGTTCGAACTCCAACTTGGGCAGTGAGTTTCGGTTACTTGCGCTTTCATTACAACATTGACAAACCAAAAAAAAAAAAAAAAACCAAGGAGAAGAAGAAGCAGAAGAAGAAGAAGAGACAACAAATAAAGCTCGCTGCTGACTGGCTGCTTGGCGAATCGAACGATCGGCCTTTATTTAACTTTTGTAACGCTGGAATGCCAAGTATTTCAGTACATTTTTTGACTGCTGTTGGCTAGTTGGGTTTTTCTTCTTTTATTTATTTTTTGCTTTTTGGCTGCAACGTCTGTCGTGGCCAAAAGCCGCCCAAGCGTCACGCACTTGAGCTTGTTTTGGGCGTTGAGCTACTTTTGGCCCGTTTAGCTGTGTCTGCTGTGCTTTTATTTTTTGTTGTTTGTTTTGCGCTTACTTTGCGGCCTCTTTCGTGCCCGCCAGAGGGAGAGAGAGAGATGAGCAAAATATTGGCTGAATTGGTGCAATAAACTTTAAGATTTTTTATAAAAATCATAAAATATATATTTGAGTCTGAAAGTTTTTGGCGTTTCTCAATTAAAAAAAAAATAAAACAATTGTTTACTTAAAATTATAATAATATTTAATAATATTTTTTAAATAGTTCAACTTAGCTAGTTTTTTTTGGTATTGTATTTGATTGCTCATCTCTAGCGAAATCGTTGTTGAACTCATTTCATGCGCTAATTTCGAGCGCATCAAAAATTAATTGACTGCCATTACAAACAAATACACGCACATGTGTGTGTGCAGGTGGTTTTTATCGACCTCCACATGTATGCCCAACTCATTCATAAATAAAACAACATCCACAACAGCTACAGTCACAACCACATAGCATCCACATGTGGCCTGCGAGTACGCCATTTTGTTTGCATTTGAAATCAGCGCCATCTAGCGCTAATAAGACCTGCATACATATGATACAATGATACCAACAAAAAACAAGATTTACCATCAACAGCAGCAACAAAATTTCAAAGTCAAACGCGTTCAGGGTCAACATTTTACATCTATTGCTCATCCTCGCAATGGAGAGAGATAGATGATAGGTAGAGAAAGAGAAGAAAAACAAGATATCTATTTCGATTCGGCATTTGCCGTAATCCACATCTGACCCTGAAATTCATTTGCTACGTGTTGTAGTTTCCGTTTTGTAAGAAAGCCAATTGGCTTTGATGTCTCTGCAGCGTGTTGTTTGTGGCTGTGCAATTAATTTTGCACTTGCCCCGCCCCCTCGAAAAAAATAGGAACACTAAGGTTCAACACACATATTATTTATTTATTTGTGACTTTGACCCGCTTCGCGTGCCATATTTAATTTCATGCAATGATACAAGTAGGCGTAAAGCCGATAAAAGAAACTCAAACACAAGTGAGAGTGCTCATGCTCGAAGTGCTCGACTTGGAGATGCCCTGAACTCTGCGCAAATCTCTGATATTTCAAATTAAGCTGAATGGACGGAGGTATTCGAAAAATTAAAAGATCTGTGTTCATCACAGGAAGCGACACAGTAAATTCGGTATTCAAGCTGCGCTTAAACAACGATGTTCAACTATCGATTAGTATCGATAACACGCAAATGTGTTGAATTATCGAAACAATACTGATAAACTTCCACAATTTATGGTATACAGAAATATACGTATCAAATTTCAAGTCTTTAGCTTTTGATAGACAGTCCTATATCGATTCAGCTCGTCGTCCTGATTAAGAATATATATACAGCTGTGTTCATAAAAATAGTAGTGCGACTGAAATGTTGTACAGTCAAATTTTGCGATAAACAATATTTTGAAAACAATTTAAAGATACTAATAAATAAATTTTTGTTGTCCAATATCTTAGTCGCACTACTATTTTTATGAACACAGCTGTATATACTTTTTATATATGTATACTTGATATATATAGTTGATCTATATACTTTATGTTCTCTGCCACGTCTCCTACTGCCTCCTACATACATTTCCACAAACCCATTAAACCCTCAATTTCCATTATCACTGAGTTCAAGGTATAAAAAAAACCTTTTAACCCAATTTGCTGAAATGGAGTTTGGATTTGCCACAAAGTATATATAAATATTAATATATAGAGAGCAACTTAATTTAAATAAATACTTTAATTGTTTATTTACTTAAGGTGACAGTCGTGCAGGTGTGCAATTGTCCTGAAAAACGCATAAATGAATTTTTTATTTACCTGTGCTGCTAACTGCACTTAAAGTGAATAAACAAATTTATTCAGTCACCTGCATAGTTAATTTGTCATTAAGAATTGCTAAGTAATTTGTTGGCTTTAAAAGCTGTTTTTTTTGCCATACACTTGAAGTGCGCTAAGGGCAAAAGCCAGTTTGAATTCCAATTGCAGTGTTGCCAGACGAAGTTGTCAAACAACTCAACTAACTGGCAACGCCAGTGTGATTTGCATTTGCATATGGATTCTATAAAAGAACTGTTTATGAAATCAGTCGCAAGTTGGACAGTCGACATAAGTTGGATAAGGCCTAGACTGGGGCGACAAACCAGATGCCGCTTAACAACGTTACGTATGCAACGTAACGGTTTCGGTGTGTGCTTCTGTTTCTTGCATTCAAACGAGCTCAAGCGGCTCTCTCACCAACACACACACACACACACAGAGATGCATATGTGATAACGGTGCTTTCTGTGCCTTCATTCTGTTGCTCTCAGCATTTTGCTGCTGCTGTAATATTTCTTGTATTTTTGTTGTTGTTTTTTTTTTTGCACACCTGTTGTGATGCATGTGGCACACTTAACCAACTGTCATTCAAAGCGTTTATAAACAAATATATATTTTATATATATATTTGTGGACAATCATAAGCCGGAAAGCGAAAGTAATTTTGTTAGCAGTTAGCTCTAATAGCCTCCAGCGCTACGTTGGCCAAAAACGAACGCCTAGACAAATGGCCGGCAGCCAACGCCAGTTACATCAACAGTCAAGTCAACATTGCCGCAGAAGATGGCGACTTGCCACAAAATGCCTTAATTCACATATAAACGCAGACATATTGAGAGACATACAAACATACATATGTACATACATACATATATACATACACACATACATACATACATACATACATACATGTGTATGCATGTAATGCTGTCTTTAGCTGTGTGCGTGTATTTTCTTCTCTTTAGAGCCGTTGCTGTTGCCGTCGCTTTTGCAATGCAAGCACAACTCAGCATGAACAGCGACTGTGACCGACCACCGGCAGCAACGTCAACGGCAACGGCAACGGCAACTTTTGCAGCACTGGCCACTGTGGCAATCGCTCGCTCAGTTGTATTTTTGGCACGCTGGCCAACGGTTCAACAAGCGGTTGATCTGCGCCGTCGACTTTTGTCCGGTCAAGTGAATGCGGCTTTTCAAGCTATCAAAAACAAATTTAAACAAATATATAAAAAAACACATATATTTATAATCTGCGATAAACGTTGCGCTTTACACTTTGCTTTTAATACTTTTATTATGTTATTTTTTTTTGTAAAAAAAAGGGCAAATTCTAACGTTCTCTCTCCCTGTGTTGCGCGCTCTCTCTTAAGCTTACGCTCTTGATTCGCTCGTTAGGGCATGATTCACCATTAAGCTGTGTAATCGGTCTGCTCGTGCGCGCACTCACTGATCGATTCGGCACGTCAGTCGTCGGCGTCGGCGTCGGCGTCGTTGTCGTCGCTGTTGTTGTCGCCGTCGTCGTTGTTGTTGTCGCCGCCGTCGTCTGATAAGGTTCACAGGCGCATCCAGCGAGCCGTCAGTTGGCTTAAAAGCGTGCAAGGCAAAGCATCGCGTAAACGAAACGGTAAACGTTACCAAAACCGTTAAGTGTTTGTTGTCACGGTGTGTGTATGCTTAAGTCTCTCTGTGTGTGTGTGTGTGTGCGTGTGTGCGTGTGAGTGTGTGCGGCCAATGTTGCTGTGATTATCTAATCGTCATAAACACAGCAAAATACTTACAAACAGATATAAAGCCAACATAAATACATAATTAAAAAAAAGCCAGGCCAACGCCAAAAATAATAATAGCAAAGAAAAGCGAACAACTTTCCAAAAAAAAATAAAATAAATATATATATATATATATATATATATATATATATATATATGTATATATATATACATACACATTTATATTAAGAAATAAAAAACTATAACGAAAATCACAAAAAGTCAGGTGCGTGGTTAAACTAACGAACTTTGTGACCAGCTTGTAACTGTAGTTACATCTGTTTGTGTGTGTGTGTATGAAATTCGCATTGTATAATCACAGCAAATACTCAAAACGTGCTTTGCCTGTAAAACCTAACTCTGTTTTAGGGCACCTTGCAAAACCAAAATTTATGTACATACGTAGTATATATGTATATATATGTATGTATATATGTATCTCTGTATATGTTTATCAAATGTTAACCGGCTTTACCCGGTCAACAGCGCATTGAAAATTCTGTAAATCACATATTTGTTAGAACAGATACCCTTTAGTTTTGTTGTTTCAGAAAATATTATGTTTATCATCAAATTTTGCTGTCCAACCAAATTTCAGTTGCACTACTATTTTGATGAACAAAGCTCAACATTTCAGTTTCAGAAAATATTATGTTTATCATCAAATTTTGCTGTCCAACCAAATTTCAGTTGCACTACTATTTTGATGAACAAAGCTCAACATTTCAGTTGCACTACTATTTTTATGAACAACTGTCAAGTTTTACTTTAAGAATTTTGCTGCAGGCTTTGGCTAGAACTTTTCGTTAATTAAATAAAATCTATATAGAAAACATTTTTTTAATCTAAAAAACAATATTTTAATATTTTATAAAATCTTAAATGTTTTTTTTAAAATATTTTAATATTTAAAAAAAGTCTTAAATTCGCTTAAATTTATTTAGAAAATTTTTTCTAAAAGCATTTTCTAGCCACATCTAAACATTCATAGCTCTTAGAGCTTAGACTAATTAACAATCTATTTAAATATCTTTTATTTATACACACATTACGCACTCGTCTATATAAGCTCTACTAACTGCTCGACTAGACAGTTTGTTGTTGTTCCCAATAACGGTTTATTAGTCACTGTTTTGACTTTATTATCAGCTCTCATTTCTTTTTGTTATCATTTCTTTTTTTGCCCCTCCCCCCGTTTTCTTTTTCCAATCGTTTATTAAATCTAATTAAACGGCGACAAAAAAACCCACCTAAAAAATTGGTAGCATAAATATATCATAAGCCAAGGCAGCCGAATTGGCATTGATAACTGCTTGAGTATGGCCAATTAGTACACGGCGCTTGCGTCAAGGCCACGTGATATAGGCCTCATTCAAATTGGCCAACGATAAGATTGTAGATCTCATTACCGATTATCGATTGGCATAGCAATTGGCCAAGGGTCTTCTGACTCAGCTGATTACGATTAACGGCTTTTGGGTTGTTTCCCTACTTTTGGCATGCGTCATAAGGCGTCTATCGGGTATTCCACTTTTGGCACTTGAACACGCCGGCAAATCTCTAGCTCAGCGTCTGTGTGTTGCATGTGCTCAGCGAGATTTTACGCTCAATTAAGTTTTCTGAACGAGCGATTATGCCAGATAAGGCACATCACTCAACAACAATAGTTCGCATAACCTAATAGTAGTTAGAGAGATATATGTATGTGTGTGTATGTGTGTGTGTGTGTGTGTGTGTGTGTGTGTGTGTGTGTGTGTGTGTGTGTGTGTGTGTGTGTGTGTGTGTATGTGTGTGTGTGTAGAACACGCCCACTGCACTAGTTAATGCCCAGCGCGATTAGATCAACAAACTTGAAACTATTTTTGTGTCGCGTTTTAAGTTTTAAGTTAATGTTTATATTAATATACCCTGTATAATATGAAAAGTGTGTGGGGAGTGTTTGCCGCTGGGGTCATAATGTTTTAGCATAGAGAATTTTATATATTTATATTGTTGATCAAGTAGAGCAGTAGAGTTTATAATGCGAAAGTAAAGTTATATTCTCTAATATCTATATATTCTGATCCTCGTTTTCTGAAGTTTATCTCAGGGTTTGAACGCATATCTATCTCTAAGGCTCTCATATAGCACAGACCGAAAATTTCATTTTGTATCTCTTTGTAGAGAATTTCTGTTACATTTTCATATTATTTTCAAGCTTAGAGTACTTTATGAAGCTTTCTTGCAAATCAGTTTATTGTATTCAAAACTATAAATTTTTATTCTTTAATCTTTATGCTCAATATAAAGTAAAAAGAATAAAGTTTTTATTTTTTTAAATTTTTTTAAAGAATTTCATATGGAAATCTGACTATAAATTCTTATTCTCTCAAATCTTTATACTCAATATCAAGTAAAAAGAATAAAATTTTTATTTTTATTTTTATTTTTAAGAATTTGATATATGAGTCTAACTAAATTTTTATTCTCGAATCTTTATACTCAACATAAAGTAAGAGAAATAAAGTTTGAATTGTTTTAAAGAATTCCTAAATGAGAAAAATAAGTAAACTCTATTTGAGTTTCAAATTTCCAATTAAAAACAGGGTATATGCTAGTCTGATATGCTTCTTGCGCCAACTCACACTTGTTATTTTCGCGCTCTAATTAATATGGGAAATATAACAACAATAACAACAATAACAACAACAATAACAGCAACAACAACAACAGCGATGACATCCACAATGCTGCATGTTAACATTTGCGTGCTGTGAGCTCCGCATCCTATTGCAACACCCAGTTCTCTTTGATTAAATTGCCCAGCAGTGGAGCCTGCTGCACACAGCCGGAAGCAACAGGCGTCTACCGTGTGTGGGGCATGCGTCGTGCAATACTGCTGCTTGGGTGGCAAGAGGGTAGTCTCTCTCTCTCTCTCTCTCTCTCTCTCTCTCTCTCTCTGTGTAGTCTCTGTGTGTTGCTCATTGATTGTTTACTTGGGCGCCGACAATGACGATGACGTCGTTCGCGGTGACACAGCAAATGTGCAAAAAATAGAATTACAAAAAAAAAACAGAAAAAGGAAAAAAGCAAAAATAAAAGAAAAAATTAACAAACAGGAAAGAACAGTTATCAGCGAGGTGCCGAAGATTAAATACACTTGCAAATTCTCTTTAAAACTGAACATAAGTAAATACGAAGCGATTAGTCATTCACTATATATATTTGTATGTGATAAAAAACGTTGAATTTGAGATTTCTGGTTTGCTTTTCATATTATAAATAAATTGTAAAATGTAATTGGAATGCGTAGCGAAACACTTCTGATAAGGGTTTAATTGAAAAGCAAAGGGGAACAAAACACAAAACGGTTAATCAGGCGATAAAAACCACATACAGTAGAGCTTAGCAAAAGTGCGCAGAGCACACATTAACTGTACATTAACTAATTTAAATTTTTAAGTTAATTTTTGAAAGAAAATGAGAAATTTGTGTAAATATGATAAATTTGTATATACAAAAATATTTCAATATTTATAAGATTGAAGCTTTTTCATTCAAAAAGAAGCTTTAATCAAATTGAAACAATTGAAATTGATATTTGAAAAATAATTGATCATTTTTAATAGAAGTTAAAAAATGATTTACAAAAGTTTAAAAATTTGAATAAAATTAAAAATTTCTTAAAGTTTTTTGAAAAGGAAATTTTATAAAATTGGAAATAAAGATTTTCCAATTTTGTTAATAAAAACTTATAAATTAAAAAAAAAGTTTTTGGAAAAGAAAATTTATAAAACTGGAAATAAAGTGAAAGAAGTTTAATCAAAATGAAAAGATTGAAATTTAAAATTAATAATTGATAAATAATTGATCATTTTTAATAAAAGCTAAAAAATGATTTCGAAACTTTGAAAAATTTATGAGTTTTTTGAAAAGAAATTTTTGTAAATTGGAAATAAAAAGATTCTTTATTGAGCTTCAAAATTTTTTAAATAAAAAAAAAAACTATTTGCAAAAGAAATTCCTTAAAATTGGAAATTAAAAAATTATTCATTGAGCTGCAACATTTTTTAATTAAAATGAAAACTTGTAAAAGAAAATTGAAAATAACAAAATTATTCTTTGAACAAATTCTGAATCAAATTTAAAAATATTTAAGAATTTTGATTTAAAAATAAATTGCATAAAACTGAAATTGAAGAATTAGACTTTTTTTTTATTTTTAACAGAAATTAGAGTTTTTCTTGCTTTTATTATATTCAATAAAAAGTAGAGACTGTGCACATTAGTGAGGTTATACTGTACTTATGCATATGACTTATAATAAGTACATGCTAAAGGTCAACTAATTTGGATTAATTAATTAAAGTTAAAGTATGCAGTTGTTAATGATGTTTTCTATTGTATAATCTCTAAATGACTTTGACTGCAAGACCAAGTGGGGTCGACCCCAGCTGCGCAGTGTATGCTAAAATAACATCAGCGGCCGACAGTTGCCGTCGCTTTCGCATGCGCCACGCCTCAGCGTTCGGTGCCGCCCGTTTGTTTGCCAATTTTTATTTGCTCCACTTTGAGTTGTAATTCTTCTTGGCTTATTATGTAAGTCAAGATGAGCAGTTGTTGTAGTTGTTGTTGTTGTTGTTGTACATATGTTACCTACCGCGATTTACGCTGCCACAGCCCATAAATGTTTACCTTGACAATTTGAACTGTCAACTGGGTGCGAGACAAAACGGACTGTGACGAGGCAACTCACTCAGTCAGTCAGTCACTCAGTCAATCAGTCAGTCAACCAACTGTGGTGCTGGCCGTGCCCATCAAGTGCACCTCTCTTGTCAATATTTCATAATTCGCAGCAACAAATTTATTGAGTTGTTCAGCTTGGAGGCTGTTGCACGCACGCCTTCAAAAGAAAATAACTTGCCACTGACCCACACAACAGACAAAAACAACAGCAACAACAAATATAAATTGCGACAACTGTTCAAGACTGTGGCAACGGTAATCATAAAAAAACAGCTACAACCCACTGACTAGCGGCACATTTTTTTCATTTTTTTTTTGTCAACGATTGGGCTGATTGAGCAAGCGGCGCTTACGTCGACATCTGCACCGCCATCTCCACCGGCAGCAACAGTGCCCCATTGCCAGTCATTGCTCATGACATTCAAAACAAACTTCGAGTGGCCACGGCTCACGAGTACGTTGCCTTTGAATTGGCATTAGGCAGCGGCGACGACGACATCGACCACGGTCATGGGACGCGGTGGGGCAGCTGATGTGGAAGGCCGTTGGAGCATGTGCAAAAAAGTTGTCCGCTTTGGAAGTCAATGAATTCTTCTAAATTCAAGTCAATTGCTGAGAATTGTTAGGCAAGTGCTAGCTGCGGGGTATGCTAGACTTGCAGATACGCGGCAGCTAGACTTCAGTTAGATTTGCCTTTTATTCTATGATTTACTAAACTGTTTAGCTTTAAGCTTTGAAATATCTAATGAATGCGTTTGTTCTGCTGAACATAAAGTTGTCTATGTTCTAAATAGTAAAGAAATATTGCCTTATTTCTGTTATATTAAAGCTTAAATAGCTTGAGTTGTTCAAAGAGCATCTCTCTCTATTGTTAAAGCGGATCAGCTTTATATATATTTAAATATATATTTATAAAAACAAAGACTTATCTTTATATCTGTTTCACAAATGTTTACACAACTGAATTATAATTTGTGTTGTTATTGTCGTTTTCAAATCGGACTTTAATCGACCTAAAACCAAACCATTAAATCTCCAAATGTTATCTGAGTTTATAACAGTCATTAGCGCAGTGAACTGTAAAAAAACGTTGTTTAAATTCAACAATAAATTGACAGATTGAAAGTGTGATAAATTGATATGAATTAATGTGTAATTGTTACTTCAATCGAGTATTTACTTTTGAATTTACATTTCAATTTGACCAAAAATTTATTTAAAAAAATTCAAATATAAATATTTTAATATTCAAATTTTGTTATTGTTTGATCATATTGAACTCAAAACAGTTCACTCTATTCATTAGCATGAGAATAGCTTTAATAGTATATTCTCTGTTAAAGATTGCTTTGCATAAAGCTCAATCCGATTTCATTATTAGCCAAGACACAAGCAACAAGCAACAAGCTTCAGAATACATTTGTTTTCTTTGTTTCAAGACCTTCAAATTGACCTATATATATTTATATATGCATCTGTCACAAATCTGTTCAGTCAAAGTCAGTTTTGCTTGGAGCAAGGGCGATTAATGAACGGAATTCCAAATGCCACCCACAAATTGGCTGAGGTCGCAGCTTCCGCTGCGGCGTGCACAACGTGCACTCTTTGTCTATTCATTGGCATTTTAATGCTTGGCCAATTAGACAAATTATAAATAATGTTAGAATTATGCAATTCCTTCATGTAAATTCCGCATGGATCGATTTGTACTTTGAGCAGCCAACAACAACCCGGCAACCACTTGGCCCACGTTCACCTTTCACACCTATTAGTGTTGATCGCTCAATTGAATAAATTAACATTAGTTAATTTCTGTTCCTTGTTGCAATTAACTTGGGGATTTACATACAACAGCAACAACAACAACAAACAGCAACATTTATTTTGATTTGTCATGGCACTTTGACTTCCTTAAACATTTCATGCCTTTCATTAATTGCCTCAATTTTATTTATTTTTTTACCAACTTCAATTGTTGATTTATGGCGTTTGTAAATTTTCCGGTTTTATGTAAAACTTTTGGCAATAGAATTTCTGGAAAATCTGTATATGGACAATGACCAAAAGTTGACAAAGAAATATATATATGTATATACATCTTTATAGTTAGCAAACAGTGCGAAATAATTGTCTGGAATTTGTTACATTTTGTATACCCTGAATCCATAGAAATTGATTGGAAATACAGGATATAATTGTTTTTGTGAAAGGCAGAAGTAGGCGTCGGACAGCCTATGAAGTATATATATTCATGATCAGAATGACAAATTGAGTTGAACTAGCCGTTTCTGTCTGTCAAAAGCTAGAGACTTAAAATTGTATATATATTGTATATATATACATACATATATATACTATATATATTCCTGTATAAGTTTAACACTTTTTTTTCTGATAACTGATCATTCCATTTCTTTATTATCGAAAATAGAAATTGATCATTTGATGATGTTTTTAAACGTAGCTTGATTTTTTTTTAAATTTATTTATTTATTTAAAAAAATCAAATTTACTGTGTGGGTCGCTGTGCTGCATACATAGATTTTGATTAGTTCCAGTTATTGATAACTTTCCTGCAAGCTTGAAATAGTAGAGATTTGTGCATTGGCAAATAGACATATATACTAGA
>JAWNPC010000180.1:0-83045 GCA_035045365.1 Drosophila leonis
AGTCGATATCGATATCGAAGTCGAAGTCGAAGTCGAAGTCGAAGTCGAAGTCGAAGTCGAAGTCGAAGTCGAAGTCGAAGTCGAAGTCGAAGTCGAAGTCGATATCGATATCGATATCGAAGTCGAAGTCGAAGTTGAAGTCGAAGTCGAAGTCGAAGTCGAAGTCAAAGTCGAAGTCGAAGTCGAAGTCGAAGTCGACGTCGAAGTCGAAGTCGAAGTCGAAGTCGAAGTCGAAGTCGAAGTCGAAGTCGAAGTCGAAGTCGAAGTCGAAGTCGAAGTCGAAGTCGAAGTCGAAGTCGAAGTCGAAGTCGAAGTCGAAGTCGAAGTCGAAGTCGAAGTCGAAGTCGAAGTCGAAGTCGAAGTCGAAGTCGAAGTCGAAGTCGAAGTCGAAATCGAAGTCGAAGACGAAGTCGAAGTCGAAGTCAAAGTCGAAGTAGAAGTAGAAGTCCAAGTCCAAGTCGATGTCGAAGTCGAAGTCGAAGTGGAAGTTAAAATCGAAGTCGAAGTGGAAGTAGAAGTAGAAGTCCAAGTCCAAGTCGATGTCGAAGTCGAAGTCGAAGTCGAAGTCGAAGTCGAAGTTGAAGTCGAAGTCGAAGTCGAAGTCGAAGTCGAAGTCGAAGTCGAAGTCGAAGTCGAAGTCGAAGTCGAAGTCGAAGTCAAAGTCGAAGTCGAAGTCGAAGTCGAAGTCGAAGTCGAAGTCGAAGTCGAAGTCGAAGTCGAAGTCGAAGTCGAAGTCGAAGTCGAAGTCGAAGTCGAAGTCGAAGTCGAAGTCGAAGTCGAAGTCGAAGTCGAAGTCGAAGTCGAAGTCGAAGTCTAAGTCGAAGTCGAAGTCGAAGTCGAAGTCGAAGTCGAAGTCGAAGTCGAAGTCGAAGTCGAAGTCGAAGTCGAAGTCGAAGTCGAAGTCGAAGTCGAAGTCGATATCGATATCGATATCGAAGTCGAAGTCGAAATCGAAGTTGAAGTCGAAGTCGAAGTCGAAGTCGAAGTCGAAGTCGAAGTCGAAGTCGAAGTCGAAGTCGAAGTCGAAGTCGAAGTCGAAGTCGAAGTCGAAGTCGAAGTCGAAGTCGAAGTCGAAGTCGAAGTCGAAGTCGAAGTCGAAGTCGAAGTCGAAGTCGAAGTCGGAGTCAAAGTCGAAGTCAAAGTCGAAGTCGAAGTCGAAGTCGAAGTCGAAGTCGAACTCGAACTCGAAGTCGAAGTCGAAGTCGAAGTCGAAGTCGAAGTCGAAGTCGAAGTCGAAGTCGAAGTCGAAGTCGAAGTCGAAGTCGAAGTCGAAGTCGAAGTCGAAGTCGAAGTCGAAGTCGAAGTCGAAGTCGAAGTCGAAGTCGAAGTCGAAGTCGAAGTCGATATCGATATCGATATCGAAGTCGAAGTCGAAGTCGAAGTCGAAGTCGAAGTCGAAGTCGAAGTCGAAGTCGGAGTCAAAGTCGAAGTCGAAGTCGAAGTCGATATCGATATCGATATCGATATCGATATCGAAGTCGAAGTCGAAGTCGAAGTCGATGTCGAAGTCAAAGTCGAAGTCGAAGTCGAAGTCGAAGTCGAAGTGGAAGTAGAAGTAGAAGTCCAAGTCCAAGTCGAAGTCGAAGTCGAAGTTGAAGTTGAAGTGGAAGTCGAAGTCGAAGTCGATATCGATATCGATATCGAAGTCGAAGTCGAAGTCGAAGTCGAAGTCGAAGTCGAAGTCGATATCGATATCGATATCGAAGTCGAAGTCGAAGTCGAAGTCGAAGTCGAAGTCAAAGTCGAAGTCGAAGTCGAAGTCGAAGTCGAAGTCGAAGTCGAAGTCGAAGTCGAAGTCGAAGTCGAAGTCGAAGTCGAAGTCGAAGTCGAAGTCGAAGTCGAAGTCGAAGTGGAAGTCAAAATCGAAGTCGAAGTGGAAGTAGAAGTTGAAGTCGAAGTGGAAGTCGAAGTCGAAGTCGAAGTCGAAGTCGAAGTCGAAGTGGAAGTCAAAATCGAAGTCGAAGTGGAAGTAGAAGTAGAAGTCGAAGTCCAAGTCGAAGTCGAAGTCGAAGTTGAAGTGGAAGTGGAAGTTAAAATCGAAGTCGAAGTGGAAGTAGAAGTAGAAGTCCAAGTCCAAGTCGATGTCGAAGTCGAAGTCGAAGTCGAAGTCGAAGTCGAAGTCGAAGTCGATATCGATATCGATATCGAAGTCGAAGTCGAAGTCGAAGTTGAAGTCGAAGTCGAAGTCGAAGTCAAAGTCGGAGTCGAAGTCGACGTCGACGTCGAAGTCGAAGTCGAAGTCGAAGTCGAAGTCGAAGTCGAAGTCGAAGTCGAAGTCGAAGTCGAAGTCGAAGTCGAAGTCGAAGTCGAAGTTGAAGTCGAAGTCGAAGTCGAAGTCGAAGTCGAAGTCGAAGTCGAAGTCGAAGTCGAAGTCGAAGTCGAAATCGAAGTCGAAGTCGAAGTCGAAGTCGAAGTCGAAGTCGAAGTCGAAGTAGAAGTAGAAGTCCAAGTCCAAGTCGATGTCGAAGTCGAAGTCGAAGTGGAAGTCGAAGTGGAAGTAGAAGTAGAAGTCCAAGTCCAAGTCGATGTCGAAGTCGAAGTCGAAGTCGAAGTCGAAGTCGAAGTCGAAGTCGAAGTCGAAGTCGAAGTCGAAGTCGATATCGATATCGATATCGAAGTCGAAGTCGAAGTCGAAGTTGAAGTCGAATTCGAAGTCGAAGTCGAAGTCAAAGTCGAAGTCGAAGTCGAAGTCGAAGTCGAAGTCGACGTCGAAGTCGAAGTCGAAGTCGAAGTCGAAGTCGAAGTCGAAGTCGAAGTCGAAGTCGAAGTCGAAGTCGAAGTCGAAGTCGAAGTCGAAGTCGAAGTCGAAGTCGAAGTCGAAGTCGAAGTCGAAGTCGAAGTCGAAGTCGAAGTCGAAGTCGAAGTCGAAGTCGAAGTCGAAGTCGAAGTCGAAGTCGAAGTCGAAGTCGAAGTCGAAATCGAAGTCGAAGTCGAAGTCGAAGTCGAAGTCGAAGTCGAAGTCAAAGTCGAAGTCGAAGTCGAAGTCGAAGTCGAAGTGGAAGTCAAAATCGAAGTCGAAGTGGAAGTAGAAGTAGAAGTCGAAGTCCAAGTCGAAGTCGAAGTCGAAGTCGAAGTCGAAGTCGAAGTCGAAGTCGAAGTCGAAGTCGAAGTCGAAGTCGAAGTCGAAGTCGAAGTCGAAGTCGAAGTCGAAGTCGAAGTCGAAGTCGAAGTCGAAGTCGAAGTCGAAATCGAAGTCGAAATCGAAGTCGAAGTCGAAGTCGAAGTCGAAGTCGAAGTCGAAGTCGAAGTCAAAGTCGAAGTCGAAGTCGAAGTCGAAGTGGAAGTCAAAATCGAAGTCGAAGTGGAAGTCGAAGTAGAAGTCGAAGTCCAAGTCGAAGTCGAAGTCGAAGTCGAAGTCGAAGTCGAAGTCGAAGTCGAAGTCGAAGTCGAAGTCGAAGTCAAAGTCGAAGTCGAAGTCGAAGTCGAAGTGGAAGTCAAAATCGAAGTCGAAGTGGAAGTAGAAGTAGAAGTCCAAGTCCAAGTCGATGTCGAAGTCGAAGTCGAAGTCGAAGTCGAAGTCGAAGTCGAAGTCGAAGTCGAAGTCGAAGTCGAAGTGGAAGTCAAAATCGAAGTCGAAGTGGAAGTAGAAGTAGAAGTCGAAGTCCAAGTCGAAGTCGAAGTCGAAGTTGAAGTCGAAGTGGAAGTCGAAGTCGAAGTCGATATCGATATCGATATCGAAGTCGAAGTCGAAGTTGAAGTTGAAGTCGAAGTCGAAGTCGAAGTCGAAGTCAAAGTTGAAGTCGAAGTGGAAGTCGAAGTCGAAGTCGAAGTCGAAGTCGAAGTCGAAGTCAAAGTCAAAGTCGAAGTCGAAGTCGAAGTCGAAGTCGAAGTCGAAGTTGAAGTCGAAGTCGAAGTCGAAGTGAAAGTCGAAGTCGAAGTCGATATCGATATCGAAGTCGAAGTCGAAGTCGAAGTCGAAGTCGAAGTCGAAGTCGAAGTCGAAGTCGAAGTCAAAGTCGAAGTAGAAGTAGAAGTCCAAGTCCAAGTCGATGTCGAAGTCGAAGTCGAAGTGGAAGTCAAAATCGAAGTCGAAGTGGAAGTAGAAGTAGAAGTCCAAGTCCAAGTCGATGTCGAAGTCGAAGTCGAAGTCGAAGTCGAAGTCGAAGTTGAAGTCGAAGTCGAAGTCGAAGTGGAAGTCGAAGTCGAAGTTGAAGTCGAAGTCGAAGTCGAAGTCAAAGTCAAAGTCGAAGTCGAAGTCAAAGTCGAAGTCGAAGTCGAAGTCGAAGTCGAAGTCGAAGTCGAAGTCGAAGTCGAAGTCGAAGTCGAAGTCGAAGTCGAAGTCAAAGTCGAAGTCGAAGTCGAAGTCGAAGTCGAAGTCGAAGTCGAAGTCGAAGTCGAAGTCGTAGTCGAAGTCGAAGTCGAAGTCGAAGTCGAAGTCGAAGTCGAAGTCGAAGTCCAAGTCCAAGTCGATGTCGAAGTCGAAGTCGAAGTGGAAGTCAAAATCGAAGTCGAAGTGGAAGTAGAAGTAGAAGTCCAAGTCCAAGTCGATGTCGAAGTCGAAGTCGAAGTCGAAGTCGAAGTCGAAGTTGAAGTCGAAGTCGAAGTCGAAGTGGAAGTCGAAGTCGAAGTCGAAGTCGAAGTCGAAGTCGAAGTCAAAGTCAAAGTCGAAGTCGAAGTCGAAGTCTAAGTCGAAGTCGAAGTCGAAGTCGAAGTCGAAGTCGAAGTCGAAGTCGAAGTCGAAGTCGAAGTCGAAGTCGATGTCGAAGTCGAAGTCGAAGTCGAAGTCGAAGTCGAAGTCGAAGTCGAAGTCGAAGTCGAAGTCGAAGTCGAAGTCGAAGTCGAAGTCGAAGTCGAAGTCGGAGTCAAAGTCGAAGTCAAAGTCGAAGTCGAAGTCGAAGTCGAAGTCGAACTCGAACTCGAAGTCGAAGTCGAAGTCGAAGTCGAAGTCGAAGTCGAAGTCGAAGTCGAAGTCGAAGTCGAAGTCGAAGTCGAAGTCGAAGTCGAAGTCGAAGTCGAAGTCGAAGTCGAAGTCGAAGTCGAAGTCGAAGTCGAAGTCGAAGTCGAAGTCGAAGTCGAAGTCGAAGTCGAAGTCGAAGTCGAAGTCGAAGTCGAAGTCGAAGTCGAAGTCGAAGTCGAAGTCGAAGTCGAAGTCGAAGTCGAAGTCGAAGTCGAAGTCGAAGTCGAAGTCGAAGTCGGAGTCAAAGTCGAAGTCGAAGTCGAAGTCGATATCGATATCGATATCGATATCGAAGTCGAAGTCGAAGTCGAAGTCGATGTCGAAGTCAAAGTCGAAGTCGAAGTCGAAGTCGAAGTCGAAGTGGAAGTAGAAGTAGAAGTCGAAGTCGAAGTCGAAGTTGAAGTTGAAGTGGAAGTCGAAGTCGAAGTCGATATCGATATCGATATCGAAGTCGAAGTCGAAGTCGAAGTCGAAGTCGAAGTCGAAGTCGAAGTCGATATCGATATCGATATCGAAGTCGAAGTCGAAGTCGAAGTCGAAGTCGAAGTCAAAGTCGAAGTCGAAGTCGAAGTCGAAGTCGAAGTCGAAGTCGAAGTCGAAGTCGAAGTCGAAGTCGAAGTCGAAGTCGAAGTCGAAGTCGAAGTCGAAGTCGAAGTCGAAGTCGAAGTGGAAGTCAAAATCGAAGTCGAAGTGGAAGTAGAAGTAGAAGTCGAAGTCCAAGTCGAAGTCGAAGTCGAAGTTGAAGTCGAAGTGGAAGTCGAAGTCGAAGTCGAAGTCGAAGTCGAAGTCGAAGTGGAAGTCAAAATCGAAGTCGAAGTGGAAGTAGAAGTAGAAGTCGAAGTCCAAGTCGAAGTCGAAGTCGAAGTTGAAGTGGAAGTCGAAGTCGATATCGATATCGATATCGAAGTCGAAGTCGAAGTCGAAGTTGAAGTCGAAGTCGAAGTCGAAGTCAAAGTCGGAGTCGAAGTCGACGTCGACGTCGAAGTCGAAGTCGAAGTCGAAGTCGAAGTCGAAGTCGAAGTCGAAGTCGAAGTCGTAGTCGAAGTCGAAGTCGAAGTCGAAGTCGAAGTCGAAGTCGAAGTCGAAGTCGAAGTCGAAGTCGAAGTCGAAGTCGAAATCGAAGTCGAAGTCGAAGTCGAAGTCGAAGTCGAAGTCGAAGTCGAAGTCGAAGTAGAAGTAGAAGTCCAAGTCCAAGTCGATGTCGAAGTCGAAGTCGAAGTGGAAGTCGAAGTGGAAGTAGAAGTAGAAGTCCAAGTCCAAGTCGATGTCGAAGTCGAAGTCGAAGTCGAAGTCGAAGTTGAAGTCGAAGTCGAAGTCGAAGTGAAAGTCGAAGTCGAAGTCGATATCGATATCGAAGTCGAAGTCGAAGTCGAAGTCGAAGTCGAAGTCGAAGTCGAAGTCGAAGTCGAAGTCGAAGTCGAAGTCGAAGTCGAAGTCGAAGTCGATATCGATATCGATATCGAAGTCGAAGTCGAAGTCGAAGTTGAAGTCGAATTCGAAGTCGAAGTCGAAGTCAAAGTCGAAGTCGAAGTCGAAGTCGAAGTCGACGTCGAAGTCGAAGTCGAAGTCGAAGTCGAAGTCGAAGTCGAAGTCGAAGTCGAAGTCGAAGTCGAAGTCGAAGTCGACGTCGAAGTCGAAGTCGAAGTCGAAGTCGAAGTCGAAGTCGAAGTCGAAGTCGAAGTCGAAGTCGAAGTCGAAGTCGAAGTCGAAGTCGAAGTCGAAGTCGAAGTCGAAGTCGAAGTCGAAGTCGAAGTCGAAATCGAAGTCGAAGTCGAAGTCGAAGTCGAAGTCGAAGTCGAAGTCGAAGTCAAAGTCGAAGTAGAAGTAGAAGTCCAAGTCCAAGTCGATGTCGAAGTCGAAGTCGAAGTGGAAGTTAAAATCGAAGTCGAAGTGGAAGTAGAAGTAGAAGTCCAAGTCCAAGTCGATGTCGAAGTCGAAGTCGAAGTCGAAGTCGAAGTCGAAGTCGAAGTCGAAGTCGAAGTCGAAGTGGAAGTCAAAATCGAAGTCGAAGTGGAAGTAGAAGTAGAAGTCGAAGTCCAAGTCGAAGTCGAAGTCGAAGTTGAAGTCGAAGTGGAAGTCGAAGTCGAAGTCGATATCGATATCGATATCGAAGTCGAAGTCGAAGTCGAAGTCGAAGTCGAAGTCGAAGTCGATATCGATATCGATATCGAAGTCGAAGTCGAAGTTGAAGTTGAAGTCGAAGTCGAAGTCGAAGTCGAAGTCAAAGTTGAAGTCGAAGTGGAAGTCGAAGTCGAAGTCGAAGTCGAAGTCGAAGTCGGAGTCAAAGTCGAAGTCGAAGTCGAAGTCGATATCGATATCGATATCGAAGTCGAAGTCGAAGTCGAAGTCGAAGTTGAAGTCGAAGTCGAAGTCGAAGTCAAAGTCGGAGTCGAAGTCGAAGTCGAAGTTGAAGTTGAAGTCGAAGTCGAAGTCGAAGTCGAAGTCAAAGTTGAAGTCGAAGTGGAAGTCGAAGTCGAAGTCGAAGTCGAAGTCGAAGTCGAAGTCGAAGTCGAAGTCGAAGTCGAAGTCGAAGTCGAAGTCGGAGTCAAAGTCGAAGTCGAAGTCGAAGTCGATATCGATATCGATATCGATATCGAAGTCGAAGTCGAAGTCGAAGTCGATGTCGAAGTCAAAGTCGAAGTCGAAGTCGAAGTCGAAGTGGAAGTAGAAGTAGAAGTCGAAGTCCAAGTCGAAGTCGAAGTCGAAGTTGAAGTTGAAGTGGAAGTCGAAGTCGAAGTCGATATCGATATCGATATCGAAGTCGAAGTCGAAGTCGAAGTCGAAGTCGAAGTCGAAGTCGATATCGATATCGATATCGAAGTCGAAGTCGAAGTCGAAGTCGAAGTCGAAGTCAAAGTCGAAGTCGAAGTCGAAGTCGAAGTCGAAGTCGAAGTCGAAGTCGAAGTCGAAGTCGAAGTCGAAGTCGAAGTCGAAGTCGAAGTCGAAGTCGAAGTCGAAGTCGAAGTCGAAGTCGAAGTCGAAGTCGAAGTGGAAGTCAAAATCGAAGTCGAAGTGGAAGTAGAAGTAGAAGTCGAAGTCCAAGTCGAAGTCGAAGTCGAAGTTGAAGTCGAAGTGGAAGTCGAAGTCGAAGTCGAAGTCGAAGTCGAAGTCGAAGTGGAAGTCAAAATCGAAGTCGAAGTGGAAGTAGAAGTAGAAGTCGAAGTCCAAGTCGAAGTCGAAGTCGAAGTTGAAGTGGAAGTCGAAGTCGATATCGATATCGATATCGAAGTCGAAGTCGAAGTCGAAGTTGAAGTCGAAGTCGAAGTCGAAGTCAAAGTCGGAGTCGAAGTCGACGTCGACGTCGAAGTCGAAGTCGAAGTCGAAGTCGAAGTCGAAGTCGAAGTCGAAGTCGAAGTCGAAGTCGAAGTCGAAGTCGAAGTCGAAGTCGAAGTCGAAGTCGAAGTCGAAGTCGAAGTCGAAGTCGAAGTCGAAGTCGAAGTCGAAGTCGAAGTCGAAATCGAAGTCGAAGTCGAAGTCGAAGTCGAAGTCGAAGTCGAAGTCGAAGTAGAAGTAGAAGTCCAAGTCCAAGTCGATGTCGAAGTCGAAGTCGAAGTGGAAGTCGAAGTGGAAGTAGAAGTAGAAGTCCAAGTCCAAGTCGATGTCGAAGTCGAAGTCGAAGTCGAAGTCGAAGTTGAAGTCGAAGTCGAAGTCGAAGTGAAAGTCGAAGTCGAAGTCGATATCGATATCGAAGTCGAAGTCGAAGTCGAAGTCGAAGTCGAAGTCGAAGTCGAAGTCGATATCGATATCGATATCGAAGTCGAAGTCGAAGTCGAAGTCGAAGTCGAAGTCGAAGTCGAAGTCGAAGTCGAAGTCGATATCGATATCGATATCGAAGTCGAAGTCGAAATCGAAGTTGAAGTCGAATTCGAAGTCGAAGTCGAAGTCAAAGTCGAAGTCGAAGTCGAAGTCGAAGTCGACGTCGAAGTCGAAGTCGAAGTCGAAGTCGAAGTCGAAGTCGAAGTCGAAGTCGAAGTCGAAGTCGAAGTCGAAGTCGAAGTCGAAGTCGAAGTCGAAGTCGAAGTCGAAGTCGAAGTCGAAGTCGAAGTCGAAGTCGAAGTCGAAGTCGATATCGATATCGATATCGATATCGAAGTCGAAGTCGAAGTCGAAGTTGAAGTCGAAGTCGAAGTCGAAGTGAAAGTCGAAGTCGAAGTCGAAGTCGATATCGATATCGAAGTCGAAGTCGAAGTCGAAGTCGAAGTCGAAGTCGAAGTCGAAGTCGAAGTCGAAGTCGAAGTCGATATCGATATCGATATCGAAGTCGAAGTCGAAGTCGAAGTTGAAGTCGAATTCGAAGTCGAAGTCGAAGTCAAAGTCGAAGTCGAAGTCGAAGTCGAAGTCGAAGTCGACGTCGAAGTCGAAGTCGAAGTCGAAGTCGAAGTCGAAGTCGAAGTCGAAGTCGAAGTCGAAGTCGAAGTCGAAGTCGAAGTCGAAGTCGAAGTCGAAGTCGAAGTCGATATCGATATCGATATCGATATCGAAGTCGAAGTCGAAGTCGAAGTCGATGTCGAAGTCAAAGTCGAAGTCGAAGTCGAAGTCGAAGTCGAAGTCGAAGTCGAAGTCGAAGTCGAAGTCGAAGTCGAATTCGAAGTCGAAGTCGAAGTCGAAGTCGAAGTCGAAGTCGAAGTGGAAGTCAAAATCGAAGTCGAAGTGGAAGTAGAAGTAGAAGTCGAAGTCCAAGTCAAAGTCAAAGTCGAAGTCGAAGTCGATATCGATATCGATATCGATATCGATATCGAAGTCGAAGTCGAAGTCGAAGTCGAAGTCGAAGTTGAAGTCGAAGTCGAAGTCGAAGTCAAAGTCGGAGTCGAAGTCGACGTCGACGTCGAAGTCGAAGTCGAAGTCGAAGTCGAAGTCGAAGTCGAAGTCGAAGTCGAAGTCGAAGTCGAAGTCGAAGTCGAAGTCGAAGTCGAAGTCGAAGTCGAAGTCGAAGTCGAAGTCGAAGTCGAAGTCGAAGTCGAAGTCGAAGTCGAAGTCGAAATCGAAGTCGAAGTCGAAGTCGAAGTCGAAGTCGAAGTCGAAGTCGAAGTAGAAGTAGAAGTCCAAGTCCAAGTCGATGTCGAAGTCGAAGTCGAAGTGGAAGTCGAAGTGGAAGTAGAAGTAGAAGTCCAAGTCCAAGTCGATGTCGAAGTCGAAGTCAAAGTTGAAGTCGAAGTGGAAGTCGAAGTTGAAGTTGAAGTGGAAGTCGAAGTCGATATCGATATCGATATCGAAGTCGAAGTCGAAGTCGAAGTCGAAGTTGAAGTCGAAGTCGAAGTCGAAGTCAAAGTCGGAGTCGAAGTCGAAGTCGAAGTTGAAGTTGAAGTCGAAGTCGAAGTCGAAGTCGAAGTCAAAGTTGAAGTCGAAGTGGAAGTCGAAGTCGAAGTCGAAGTCGAAGTCGAAGTCGAAGTCGAAGTCGAAGTCGAAGTCGAAGTCGAAGTCGAAGTCGAAGTCGAAGTCAAAGTCGAAGTCGAAGTCGAAGTCGATATCGATATCGATATCGATATCGAAGTCGAAGTCGAAGTCGAAGTCGATGTCGAAGTCAAAGTCGAAGTCGAAGTCGAAGTCGAAGTCGAAGTGGAAGTAGAAGTAGAAGTCGAAGTCCAAGTCGAAGTCGAAGTCGAAGTTGAAGTTGAAGTGGAAGTCGAAGTCGAAGTCGATATCGATATCGATATCGAAGTCGAAGTCGAAGTCGAAGTCGAAGTCGAAGTCGAAGTCGATATCGATATCGATATCGAAGTCGAAGTCGAAGTCGAAGTCGAAGTCGAAGTCAAAGTCGAAGTCGAAGTCGAAGTCGAAGTCGAAGTCGAAGTCGAAGTCGAAGTCGAAGTCGAAGTCGAAGTCGAAGTCGAAGTCGAAGTCGAAGTCGAAGTCGAAGTCGAAGTCGAAGTCGAAGTGGAAGTCAAAATCGAAGTCGAAGTGGAAGTAGAAGTAGAAGTCGAAGTCCAAGTCGAAGTCGAAGTCGAAGTCGAAGTCGAAGTGGAAGTCGAAGTCGAAGTCGAAGTCGAAGTCGAAGTCGAAGTCGAAGTCGAAGTGGAAGTCAAAATCGAAGTCGAAGTGGAAGTAGAAGTCGAAGTCGAAGTCCAAGTCGAAGTCGAAGTCGAAGTTGAAGTGGAAGTCGAAGTCGATATCGATATCGATATCGAAGTCGAAGTCGAAGTCGAAGTTGAAGTCGAAGTCGAAGTCGAAGTCAAAGTCGGAGTCGAAGTCGACGTCGACGTCGAAGTCGAAGTCGAAGTCGAAGTCGAAGTCGAAGTCGAAGTCGAAGTCGAAGTCGAAGTCGAAGTCGAAGTCGAAGTCGAAGTCGAAGTCGAAGTCGAAGTCGAAGTCGAAGTCGAAGTCGAAGTCGAAGTCGAAATCGAAGTCGAAGTCGAAGTCGAAGTCGAAGTCGAAGTCGAAGTAGAAGTAGAAGTCCAAGTCCAAGTCGATGTCGAAGTCGAAGTCGAAGTGGAAGTCGAAGTGGAAGTAGAAGTAGAAGTCCAAGTCCAAGTCGATGTCGAAGTCGAAGTCGAAGTCGAAGTCGAAGTTGAAGTCGAAGTCGAAGTCGAAGTCGAAAGTCGAAGTCGAAGTCGATATCGATATCGAAGTCGAAGTCGAAGTCGAAGTCGAAGTCGAAGTCGAAGTCGAAGTCGATATCGATATCGATATCGATAGTCGAAGTCGAAGTCGAAGTCGAAGTCGAAGTCGAAGTCGAAGTCGAAGTCGAAAGTCGAAGTCGAAGTCGAAGTCGATAGTCGATAGTCGAAGTCGAAGTCGAAGTCGAAGTCGAAGTCGAAGTCGAAGTCGAAGTCGAAGTCGAAGTCGAAGTCGATATCGATATCGATAGTCGAAGTCGAAGTCGAAGTCGAAGTCGAAGTCGAAGTCGAAGTCGAAGTCGAAGTCGAAGTCGAAGTCGAAGTCGAAGTCGAAGTCGAAGTCGAAGTCGAAGTCGAAGTCGAAGTCGAAGTCGAAGTCGAAGTCGAAGTCGAAGTCGAAGTCGAAGTCGAAGTCGAAGTCGAAGTCGAAGTCGAAGTCGAAGTCGAAGTCGATATCGATAGTCGATAGTCGAAGTCGAAGTCGAAGTCGAAGTCGAAGTCGAAGTCGAAGTCGAAGTCGAAGTCGAAGTCGAAGTCGAAGTCGAAGTCGAAGTCGAAGTCGAAGTCGAAGTCGAAGTCGAAGTCGAAGTCGAAGTCGAAGTCGAAGTCGAAGTCGAAGTGGAAGTCGAAGTCGAAGTCGAAGTCGAAGTCGAAGTCGAAGTCGAAGTCGAAGTCGAAGTCGAAGTCGAAGTCGAAGTCGAAGTCGAAGTCGAAGTCGAAGTCGAAGTCGAAGTCGAAGTCGAAGTCGAAGTCGAAGTCGAAGTCGAAGTCGAAGTCGAAGTCGAAGTCGAAGTCGAAGTCGAAGTCGAAGTCGAAGTCGAAGTCGAAGTCGAAGTCGAAGTCGAAGTCGAAGTCGAAGTCGAAGTCGAAGTCGAAGTCGAAGTCGAAGTCGAAGTCGAAGTCGAAGTCGAAGTCGAAGTCGAAGTCGAAGTCGAAGTCGAAGTCGAAGTCGAAGTCGAAGTCGAAGTCGAAGTCGAAGTCCAAGTCCAAGTCGATGTCGAAGTCGAAGTCGAAGTGGAAGTCGAAGTGGAAGTCGAAGTCGAAGTCCAAGTCCAAGTCGATGTCGAAGTCGAAGTCGAAGTCGAAGTCGAAGTCGAAGTCGAAGTCGAAGTCGAAGTCGAAGTCGATATCGATATCGATATCGAAGTCGAAGTCGAAGTCGAAGTCGAAGTTGAAGTCGAAGTCGAAGTCGAAGTCAAAGTCGAAGTCGAAGTCGAAGTCGAAGTCGAAGTCGAAGTCGAAGTCGAAGTCGAAGTCGAAGTCGAAGTCGAAGTCGAAGTCGAAGTCGAAGTCGAAGTCGAAGTCGAAGTCGAAGTCGAAGTCGAAGTCGAAGTCGAAGTCGAAGTCGAAGTCGAAGTCGAAGTCGAAGTCGAAGTCGAAGTCGAAGTCGATATCGATATCGATATCGATATCGAAGTCGAAGTCGAAGTCGAAGTCGAAGTCGAAGTCGAAGTCGAAGTCGAAGTCGAAGTCGAAGTCGAAGTCGAAGTCGAAGTCGAAGTCGAAGTCCAAGTCGAAGTCGAAGTCGAAGTCGAAGTCGAAGTCGAAGTCGAAGTCGAAGTCGATATCGATATCGATAGTCGAAGTCGAAGTCGAAGTCGAAGTCGAAGTCGAAGTCGAAGTCGATATCGATAGTCGATAGTCGAAGTCGAAGTCGAAGTCGAAGTCGAAGTCGAAGTCGAAGTCGAAGTCGAAGTCGAAGTCGAAGTCGAAGTCGAAGTCGAAGTCGAAGTCGAAGTCGAAGTCGAAGTCGAAGTCGAAGTCGAAGTCGAAGTCGAAGTCGAAGTCGAAGTCGAAGTCGAAGTCGAAGTCAAAGTCGAAGTCGAAGTCGAAGTCGAAGTCGAAGTCGAAGTCCAAGTCGAAGTCGAAGTCGAAGTCGAAGTCGAAGTCGAAGTCGAAGTCGAAGTCGAAGTCGAAGTCGAAGTCGAAGTCGAAGTCGAAGTGGAAGTCGAAGTCGAAGTCGAAGTCGAAGTCGAAGTCGAAGTCGAAGTCGAAGTCGAAGTCGAAGTCGAAGTCGAAGTGGAAGTCGAAGTCGATATCGATATCGAAGTCGAAGTCGAAGTCGAAGTCGAAGTCGAAGTCGAAGTCGAAGTCGAAGTCGAAGTCGAAGTCGACGTCGACGTCGAAGTCGAAGTCGAAGTCGAAGTCGAAGTCGAAGTCGAAGTCGAAGTCGAAGTCGAAGTCGAAGTCGAAGTCGAAGTCGAAGTCGAAGTCGAAGTCGAAGTCGAAGTCGAAGTCGAAGTCGAAGTCGAAGTCGAAGTCGAAGTCGAAATCGAAGTCGAAGTCGAAGTCGAAGTCGAAGTCGAAGTCGAAGTCGAAGTCGAAGTCCAAGTCCAAGTCGATGTCGAAGTCGAAGTCGAAGTGGAAGTCGAAGTGGAAGTAGAAGTAGAAGTCCAAGTCCAAGTCGATGTCGAAGTCGAAGTCGAAGTCGAAGTCGAAGTCGAAGTCGAAGTCGAAGTCGAAGTGAAAGTCGAAGTCGAAGTCGATATCGATATCGAAGTCGAAGTCGAAGTCGAAGTCGAAGTCGAAGTCGAAGTCGAAGTCGATATCGATATCGATATCGAAGTCGAAGTCGAAGTCGAAGTTGAAGTCGAAGTCGAAGTCGAAGTCGAAGTCGAAGTCGAAGTCGAAGTCGAAGTCGAAGTCGAAGTCGAAGTCGAAGTCGAAGTCGAAGTCGAAGTCGAAGTCGAAGTCGAAGTCGAAGTCGAAGTCGAAGTCGAAGTCGAAGTCGAAGTCGAAGTCGAAGTCGAAGTCGAAGTCGAAGTCGAAGTCGAAGTCGAAGTCGAAGTCGAAGTCGAAGTCGAAGTCGAAGTCGAAGTCGAAGTCGAAGTCGAAGTCGAAGTCGAAGTCGAAGTCGAAGTCGAAGTCGAAGTCGAAGTCGAAGTCGAAGTCGAAGTCGAAGTCGAAGTCGAAGTAGAAGTAGAAGTCCAAGTCCAAGTCGATGTCGAAGTCGAAGTGGAAGTTAAAATCGAAGTCGAAGTGGAAGTAGAAGTAGAAGTCCAAGTCCAAGTCGATGTCGAAGTCGAAGTCGAAGTCGAAGTCGAAGTCGAAGTCGAAGTCGAAGTCGAAGTCGAAGTCGAAGTCGAAGTCGAAGTGGAAGTCAAAATCGAAGTCGAAGTGGAAGTCGAAGTCGAAGTCGAAGTCCAAGTCGAAGTCGAAGTCGAAGTTGAAGTCGAAGTGGAAGTCGAAGTCGAAGTCGATTTCGATATCGATATCGAAGTCGAAGTCGAAGTCGAAGTCGAAGTCGAAGTCGAAGTCGAAGTCGATATCGATAGTCGATAGTCGATATCGAAGTCGAAGTCGAAGTCGAAGTTGAAGTCGAAGTCGAAGTCGAAGTCGAAGTCAAAGTTGAAGTCGAAGTGGAAGTCGAAGTCGAAGTCGAAGTCGAAGTCGAAGTCGAAGTCAAAGTCGAAGTCGAAGTCGAAGTCGAAGTCGAAGTCGAAGTCGAAGTCGAAGTCGAAGTCGAAGTCGAAGTCGAAGTCGAAGTCGAAGTCGAAGTCGAAGTCGAAGTCGAAGTCGAAGTCGAAGTCGAAGTCGAAGTCGAAGTCGAAGTCGAAGTCGAAGTCGAAGTCGAAGTCGAAGTCGAAGTCGAAGTCGAAGTCGAAGTCGAAGTCGAAGTCGAAGTCGAAGTCGAAGTCGAAGTCGAAGTCGAAGTCGAAGTCGAAGTCGAAGTCGAAGTCGAAGTCGAAGTCGAAGTCGAAGTCGAAGTCGAAGTCGAAGTCGAAGTCGAAGTCGAAGTCGAAGTCGAAGTCGAAGTCGAAGTCAAAGTCGAAGTCGAAGTCGAAGTCGAAGTCGAAGTCAAACTCGAAATCGAAGTCGAAGTCGAAGTCGAAGTCGAAGTCGAAGTCGAAGTCGAAGTCGAAGTCGAAGTCGAAGTCGAAGTCGAAGTCGAAGTCGAAGTCGAAGTCGAAGTCGAAGTCGAAGTCGAAGTCGAAGTCGAAGTCAAAGTCGAATTCGAAGTCAAAGCCGAAGTCGAAGTCGAAGTCGAAGTCGAAGTCGAAGTCGAAGTCGAAGTCGAAGTCGAAGTCGAAGTCGAAGTCGAAGTCGAAGTCGAAGTCGAAGTCGAAGTCGAAGTCGAAGTCGAAGTCGAAGTCGAAGTCGAAGTCGAAGTCGAAGTCGAAGTCGAAGTCGAAGTCGAAGTCGAAGTCGAAGTCGAAGTCGAAGTCGAAGTCGAAGTCGAAGTCGAAGTCGAAGTCGAAGTCGAAGTCGAAGTCGAAGTCGAAGTCGAAGTCGAAGTCGAAGTCGAAGTCGAAGTCCAAGTCCAAGTCGATGTCGAAGTCGAAGTCGAAGTGGAAGTCAAAGTCGAAGTCGAAGTGGAAGTAGAAATAGAAGTCCAAGTCCAAGTCGATGTCGAAGTCGAAGTCGAAGTGGAAGTCAAAATCGAAGTCGAAGTGGAAGTCGAAGTCGAAGTCCAAGTCCAAGTCGATGTCGAAGTCGAAGTCGAAGTCGAAGTCGAAGTCGAAGTCGAAGTCGAAGTCGAAGTCGAAGTCGAAGTCGAAGTCGATATCGATATGGATATCGAAGTCGAAGTCGAAGTCGAAGTCGAAGTCGAAGTCGAAGTCGAAGTCGAAGTCGAAGTCGAAGTCGAAGTCGAAGTCGAAGTCGAAGTCGAAGTCGAAGTCGAAGTCGAAGTCGAAGTCGAAGTCGAAGTCGAAGTCGAAGTCGAAGTCGAAGTCGAAGTCGAAGTCGAAGTCGAAGTCGAAGTCGAAGTCGAAGTCGAAGTCGAAGTCGAAGTCGAAGTCGAAGTCGAAGTCGAAGTCGAAGTCGAAGTCGAAGTCGAAGTCGAAGTCGAAGTCGAAGTCGAAGTCGAAGTCGAAGTCGAAGTCGAAGTCGAAGTCGAAGTCGAAGTCGAAGTCGAAGTCGAAGTCGAAGTCGAAGTCGAAGTCGAAGTCGAAGTCGAAGTCGAAGTCGAAGTCGAAGTCGAAGTCGAAGTCGAAGTCGAAGTCGAAGTCGAAGTCGAAGTCGAAGTCGAAGTCGAAGTCGAAGTCGAAGTCGAAGTCGAAGTCGAAGTCGAAGTCGAAGTCGAAGTCGGAGTCAAAGTCGAAGTCGAAGTCAAAGTCGAAGTCGAAGTGGAAGTCAAAGTCGAAGTCGAAGTGGAAGTAGAAATAGAAGTCCAAGTCCAAGTCGATGTCGAAGTCGAAGTCGAAGTGGAAGTCAAAATCGAAGTCGAAGTGGAAGTAGAAGTAGAAGTCCAAGTCCAAGTCGATGTCGAAGTCGAAGTCGAAGTCGAAGTCGAAGTCGAAGTCGAAGTCGAAGTCGAAGTCGAAGTCGAAGTCGAAGTCGAAGTCGAAGTCGAAGTCGAAGTCGAAGTAGAAGTCCAAGTCCAAGTCGATGTCGAAGTCGAAGTCGAAGTTGAAGTCGAAGTCGAAGTCAAAGTCGAATTCGAAGTCAAAGCCGAAGTCGAAGTCGATATCGATATGGATATCGAAGTCGAAGTCGAAGTCGAAGTCGAAGTCGAAGTCGAAGTCGAAGTCGAAGTCGAAGTCGAAGTCGAAGTCGAAGTCGGAGTCAAAGTCGAATTCGAAGTCGAAGTCGAAGTCGAAGTCGAAGTCGAAGTCGAAGTCGAAGTCGAAGTCGAAGTCGAAGTCGAAGTCGAAGTCGAAGTCGAAGTCGAAGTCGAAGTCGAAGTCGAAGTCGAAGTCGAAGTCGAAGTCGAAGTCGAAGTCGAAGTCGAAGTCGAAGTCGAAGTCGAAGTCGAAGTCGAAGTCGAAGTCGAAGTCGAAGTCGAAGTCGAAGTCAAAGTCGAAGTCGAAGTCGAAGTCGAAGTCGAAGTCGAAGTCAAAATCGAAGTCGAAGTCGAAGTCGAAGTCGAAGTCGAAGTCGAAGTCGAAGTCGAAGTCGAAGTCGAAGTCGAAGTCGAAGTCGAAGTCGAAGTCGAAGTCGAAGTCGAAGTCGAAGTCGAAGTCGAAGTCGAAGTCGAAGTCGAAGTCGAAGTCGAAGTCGAAGTCGAAGTCGAAGTCGAAGTCGAAGTCGAAGTCGAAGTCGAAGTCGAAGTCGAAGTCGAAGTCGAAGTCGAAGTCGAAGTCGATATCGATATGGATATCGAAGTCGAAGTCGAAGTCGAAGTCGAAGTCGAAGTCGAAGTCGAAGTCGAAGTCGAAGTCGAAGTCGAAGTCGAAGTCGAAGTCGAAGTCGAAGTCGAAGTCGAAGTCGAAGTCGAAGTCGAAGTCGAAGTCGAAGTCGAAGTCGAAGTCGAAGTCGAAGTCGAAGTCGAAGTCGAAGTCGAAGTCGAAGTCGAAGTCAAAGTCGAATTCGAAGTCAAAGCCGAAGTCGAAGTCGAAGTCGAAGTCGAAGTCGAAGTCGAAGTCGAAGTCGAAGTCGAAGTCGAAGTCGAAGTCGAAGTCGAAGTCGAAGTCGAAGTCGAAGTCGAAGTCGAAGTCGAAGTCGAAGTCGAAGTCGAAGTCGAAGTCGAAGTCGAAGTCGAAGTCGAAGTCGAAGTCGAAGTCGAAGTCGAAGTCGAAGTCGAAGTCGAAGTCGAAGTCGAAGTCGAAGTCGAAGTCGAAGTCGAAGTCGAAGTCGAAGTCGAAGTCGAAGTCGAAGTCGAAGTCGAAGTCGAAGTGGAAGTCAAAATCGAAGTCGAAGTGGAAGTAGAAGTAGAAGTCGAAGTCGAAGTCGAAGTCGAAGTCGAAGTCGAAGTCGAAAGTCGAAGTCGAAGTCGATAGTCGATAGTCGAAGTCGAAGTCGAAGTCGAAGTCGAAGTCGAAGTCGAAGTCGAAGTCGAAGTCGAAGTCGATAGTCGAAGTCGAAGTCGAAGTCGAAGTCGAAGTCGAAGTCGAAGTCGAAGTCGAAGTCGAAGTCGAAGTCGAAGTCGAAGTCGAAGTCGAAGTCGAAGTCGAAGTCGAAGTCGAAGTCGAAGTCGAAGTCGAAGTCGAAGTCGAAGTCGAAGTCGAAGTCGAAGTCGAAGTCGAAGTCGAAGTCGAAGTCGAAGTCGAAGTCGAAGTCGAAGTCGAAGTCGAAGTCGAAGTCGAAGTCGAAGTCGAAGTCGAAGTCGAAGTCGAAGTCGAAGTCGAAGTCGAAGTCGAAGTCGAAGTCGAAGTCGAAGTCGAAGTCGAAGTCGAAGTCGAAGTCGAAGTCGAAGTCGAAGTCGAAGTCGAAGTCGAAGTCGAAGTCGAAGTCGAAGTCGAAGTCGAAGTCGAAGTCGAAGTCGAAGTCGAAGTCGAAGTCGAAGTCGAAGTCGAAGTCGAAGTCGAAGTCGAAGTCGAAGTCGAAGTCGAAGTCGAAGTCGAAGTCGAAGTCGAAGTCGAAGTCGAAGTCGAAGTCGAAGTCGAAGTCGAAGTCGAAGTCGAAGTCGAAGTCGAAGTCGAAGTCGAAGTCGAAGTCGAAGTCGAAGTCGAAGTCGAAGTCGAAGTCGAAGTCGAAGTCGAAGTCGAAGTCGAAGTCGAAGTCGAAGTCGAAGTCGAAGTCGAAGTCGAAGTCGAAGTCGAAGTCGAAGTCGAAGTCGAAGTCGAAGTCGAAGTCGAAGTCGAAGTCGAAGTCGAAGTCGAAGTCGAAGTCGAAGTCGAAGTCGAAGTCGAAGTCGAAGTCGAAGTCGAAGTCGAAGTCGAAGTCGAAGTCGAAGTCGAAGTCAAAGTCGAAGTCGAAGTCGAAGTCGAAGTCGAAGTCAAAGTCGAAGTCGAAGTCGAAGTCGAAGTCGAAGTCGAAGTCGAAGTCGAAGTCAAAGTCGAAGTCGAAGTCGAAGTCGAAGTCGAAGTCGAAGTCGAAGTCGAAGTCGAAGTCGAAGTCGAAGTCGAAGTCGAAGTCGAAGTCGAAGTCGAAGTCAAAGTCGAAGTCGAAGTCGAAGTCGAAGTCGAAGTCGAAGTCGAAGTCGAAGTCGAAGTCGAAGTCGAAGTCGAAGTCGAAGTCGAAGTCGAAGTCGAAGTCGAAGTCGAAGTCGAAGTCGAAGTCGAAGTCGAAGTCGAAGTCGAAGTCGAAGTCGAAGTCGAAGTCGAAGTCGAAGTCGAAGTCGAAGTCGAAGTCGAAGTCGAAGTCGAAGTCGAAGTCGAAGTCGAAGTCGAAGTCGAAGTCGAAGTCGAAGTCGAAGTCGAAGTCGAAGTCGAAGTCGAAGTCGAAGTCGAAGTCGAAGTCGAAGTCGAAGTCGAAGTCGAAGCCGAAGTCGAAGTCGAAGTCGAAGTCGAAGTCGAAGTCGAAGTCGAAGTCGAAGTCGAAGTCGAAGTCGAAGTCGAAGTCGAAGTCAAAGTCGAAGTCGAAGTCAAAGTCGAAGTCGAAGTCGAAGTCGAAGTCGAAGTCGAAGTCGAAGTCGAAGTCGAAGTCGAAGTCGAAGTCGAAGTCGAAGTCGAAGTCGAAGTCGAAGTCGAAGTCGAAGTCGAAGTCGAAGTCGAAGTCGAAGTCGAAGTCGAAGTCGAAGTCGAAGTCGAAGTCGAAGTCGAAGTCGAAGTCGAAGTCGAAGTCGAAGTCGAAGTCGAAGTCGAAGTCGAAGTCGAAGTCGAAGTCGAAGTCGAAGTCGAAGTCGAAGTCGAAGTCGAAGTCGAAGTCGAAGTCGAAGTCGAAGTCGAAGTCGAAGTCGAAGTCGAAGTCGAAGTCGAAGTCGAAGTCGAAGTCGAAGTCGAAGTCGAAGTCGAAGTCGAAGTCGAAGTCGAAGTCGAAGTCGAAGTCGAAGTCGAAGTCGAAGTCGAAGTCGAAGTCGAAGTCGAAGTCGAAGTCGAAGTCGAAGTCGAAGTCGAAGTCGAAGTCGAAGTCGAAGTCGAAGTCGAAGTCGAAGTCGAAGTCGAAGTCGAAGTCGAAGTCGAAGTCGAAGTCGAAGTCGAAGTCGAAGTCGAAGTCGAAGTCGAAGTCGATATCGATATCGATATCGAAGTCGAAGTCGAAGTCGAAGTCGAAGTCGAAGTCGAAGTCGAAGTCGAAGTCGAAGTCGAAGTCGAAGTCGAAGTCGAAGTCGAAGTCGAAGTCGAAGTCGAAGTCGAAGTCGAAGTCGAAGTCGAAGTCGAAGTCGAAGTCGAAGTCGAAGTCGAAGTCGAAGTCGAAGTCGAAGTCGAAGTCGAAGTCGAAGTCGAAGTCGAAGTCGAAGTCGAAGTCGAAGTCGAAGTCGAAGTCGAAGTCGAAGTCGAAGTCGAAGTCGAAGTCGAAGTCGAAGTCGAAGTCGAAGTCGAAGTCGAAGTCGAAGTCGAAGTCGAAGTCGAAGTCGAAGTCGAAGTCGAAGTCGAAGTCGAAGTCGAAGTCGAAGTCGAAGTCGAAGTCGAAGTCGAAGTCGAAGTCGAAGTCGAAGTCGAAGTCGAAGTCGAAGTCGAAGTCGAAGTCGAAGTCGAAGTCGAAGTCGAAGTCGAAGTCGAAGTCGAAGTCGAAGTGAAGTCGAAGTCGAAGTCGATATCGATATCGAAGTCGAAGTCGAAGTCGAAGTCGAAGTCGAAGTCGAAGTCGAAGTCGAAGTCGATAGTCGATATCGATATCGAAGTCGAAGTCGAAGTCGAAGTCGAAGTCGAAGTCGAAGTCGAAGTCGAAGTCGAAGTCGAAGTCGAAGTCGAAGTCGAAGTCGAAGTCGAAGTCGAAGTCGAAGTCGAAGTCGAAGTCGAAGTCGAAGTCGAAGTCGAAGTCGAAGTCGAAGTCGAAGTCGAAGTCGAAGTCGAAGTCGAAGTCGAAGTCGAAGTCGAAGTCGAAGTCGAAGTCGAAGTCGAAGTCGAAGTCGAAGTCGAAGTCGAAGTCGAAGTCGAAGTCGAAGTCGAAGTCGAAGTCGAAGTCGAAGTCGAAGTCGAAGTCGAAGTCGAAGTCGAAGTCGAAGTCGAAGTCGAAGTCGAAGTCGAAGTCGAAGTCGAAGTCGAAGTCGAAGTCGAAGTCGAAGTCGAAGTCGAAGTCGAAGTCGAAGTCGAAGTCGAAGTCGAAGTCGAAGTCGAAGTCGAAGTCGAAGTCGAAGTCGAAGTCGAATTCGAAGCCGAAGTCGAAGTCGAAGTCGAAGTCGAAGTCGAAGTCGAAGTCGAAGTCGAAGTCGAAGTCGAAGTCGAAGTCGAAGTCGAAGTCGAAGTCGAAGTCGAAGTCGAAGTCGAAGTCGAAGTCGAAGTCGAAGTCGAAGTCGAAGTCGAAGTCGAAGTCGAAGTCGATATCGAAGTCGAAGTCGAAGTCGAAGTCGAAGTCGAAGTCGAAGTCGAAGTCGAAGTCGAAGTCGAAGTCGAAGTCGAAGTCGAAGTCGAAGTCGAAGTCAAAGTCGAAGTCGAAGTCGAAGTCGAAGTCGAAGTCGAAGTCGAAGTCGAAGTCGAAGTCGAAGTCGAAGTCGAAGTCGAAGTCGAAGTCGAAGTCGAAGTCGAAGTCGAAGTCGAAGTCGAAGTCGAAGTCGAAGTCGATATCGATATCGATATCGATATCGATATCGATATCGATAGTCGAAGTCGAAGTCGAAGTCGAAGTCGAAGTCGAAGTCGAAGTCGAAGTCGAAGTCGAAGTCGAAGTCGAAGTCGAAGTCGAAGTCGAAGTCGAAGTCGAAGTCGAAGTCGAAGTCAAAGTCGAAGTCGAAGTGGAAGTAGAAGTAGAAGTCGAAGTCGAAGTCAAAGTCGAAGTCGAAGTCGAAGTCGATATCGATATCGATATCGATATCGAAGTCGAAGTCGAAGTCGAAGTCGAAGTCGAAGTCGAAGTCGAAGTCGAAGTCGAAGTCAAAGTCGAAGTCGATGTCGAAGTCGAAGTCGAAGTCGAAGTCGAAGTCGAAGTCGAAGTCGAAGTCGAAGTCGAAGTCGAAGTCGAAGTCGAAGTCGAAGTCGAAGTCGAAGTCGAAGTCGAAGTCGAAGTCGAAGTCGAAGTCGAAGTCGAAGTCGAAGTCGAAGTCGAAGTCGAAGTCGAAGTCGAAGTCGAAGTCGAAGTCGATGTCGATATCGATATCGATATCGAAGTCGAAGTCGAAGTCGAAGTCGAAGTCGAAGTCGAAGTCAAAGTCGAAGTCGAAGTCGAAGTCGAAGTCGAAGTCGAAGTCGAAGTCGAAGTCGAAGTCGAAGTCGAAGTCGAAATCGATATCGAAGTCGAAGTCGAAGTCGAAGTCGAAGTCGAAGTCGAAGTCGAAGTCGAAGTCGAAGTCGAAGTCGAAGTCGAAGTCGAAGTCGAAGTCGAAGTCGAAGTCGAAGTCGAAGTCGAAGTCGAAGTCGAAGTCGAAGTCGAAGTCGAAGTCGAAGTCGAAGTCGAAGTCGAAGTCGAAGTCGAAGTCGAAGTCGAAGTCGAAGTCGAAGTCGAAGTCGAAGTCGAAGTCGATAGTCGATAGTCGAAGTCGATAGTCGAAGTCGAAGTCGAAGTCGAAGTCGAAGTCGAAGTCGAAGTCGAAGTCGAAGTCGAAGTCGAAGTCGAAGTCGAAGTCGAAGTCGAAGTCGAAGTCGAAGTCGAAGTCGAAGTCGAAGTCGAAGTCGAAGTCGATAGTCGATGTCGAAGTCGAAGTCGAAGTCGAAGTCGAAGTCGAAGTCGAAGTCGAAGTCGAAGTCGAAGTCGAAGTCGAAGTCAAAGTCGAAGTCGAAGTCAAAGCCGAAGTCGAAGTCGAAGTCGAAGTCGAAGTCGAAGTCGAAGTCGAAGTCGAAGTCGAAGTCGAAGTCGAAGTCGAAGTCGAAGTCGAAGTCGAAGTCGAAGTCGAAGTCGAAGTCGATATCGATATCGATATCGATATCGAAGTCGAAGTCGAAGTCGAAGTCGAAGTCGAAGTCGAAGTCGAAGTCGAAGTCGAAGTCGAAGTCGAAGTCGAAGTCGAAGTCGAAGTCGAAGTCGAAGTCGAAGTCGAAGTCGAAGTCGAAGTCGAAGTCGAAGTCGAAGTCGAAGTCGAAGTCGAAGTCGAAGTCGAAGTCGAAGTCGAAGTCGAAGTCGAAGTCGAAGTCGAAGTCGAAGTCGAAGTCGAAGTCGAAGTCGAAGTCGAAGTCGAAGTCGAAGTCGAAGTCGAAGTCGAAGTCGAAGTCGAAGTCGAAGTCGAAGTCGAAGTCGAAGTCGAAGTCGAAGTCGAAGTCGAAGTCGAAGTCGAAGTCGAAGTCGAAGTCGAAGTCGAAGTCGAAGTCGAAGTCGAAGTCGAAGTCGAAGTCGAAGTCGAAGTCGAAGTCGAAGTCGAAGTCGAAGTCGAAGTGGAAGTCGAAGTCGAAGTCGAAGTGGAAGTAGAAGTCGAAGTCGAAGTCCAAGTCGATGTCGAAGTCGAAGTCGAAGTCGAAGTCAAAGTCGAAGTCGAAGTCGAAGTCGAAGTCGAAGTCGAAGTCGAAGTCGAAGTCGAAGTCGAAGTCGAAGTCGAAGTCGAAGTCGAAGTCGAAGTCGAAGTCGAAGTCGAAGTCGAAGTCGAAGTCGAAGTCGAAGTCGAAGTCGAAGTCGAAGTCGAAGTCGATGTCGAAGTCGAAGTCGAAGTCGAAGTCGAAGTCGAAGTCGAAGTCGAAGTCGAAGTCGAAGTCGAAGTCGAAGTCGAAGTCGAAGTCGAAGTCGAAGTCGAAGTCGAAGTCGAAGTCGAAGTCGAAGTCGAAGTCGAAGTCGAAGTCGAAGTCGAAGTCGAAGTCGAAGTCGAAGTCGAAGTCGAAGTCGAAGTCGAAGTCGAAGTCGAAGTCGAAGTCGAAGTCGAAGTCGAAGTCGAAGTCGAAGTCGAAGTCGAAGTCGAAGTCGAAGTCGAAGTCGAAGTCGAAGTCGAAGTCGAAGTCGAAGTCGAAGTCGAAGTCGAAGTCGAAGTCGAAGTCGAAGTCGAAGTCGAAGTCGAAGTCGAAGTCGAAGTCGAAGTCGATATCGATATGGATATCGAAGTCGAAGTCGAAGTCGAAGTCGAAGTCGAAGTCGAAGTCGAAGTCGAAGTCGAAGTCGAAGTCGAAGTCGAAGTCGAAGTCGAAGTCGAAGTCGAAGTCGAAGTCAAAGTCGAAGTCGAAGTCGAAGTCGAAGTCGAAGTCGAAGTCGAAGTCGAAGTCGAAGTCGAAGTCGAAGTCGAAGTCGAAGTCGAAGTCGAAGTCGAAGTCGAAGTCGAAGTCGAAGTCGAAGTCGAAGTCGAAGTCGAAGTCGAAGTCGAAGTCGAAGTCGAAGTCGAAGTCGAAGTCGAAGTCGAAGTCGAAGTCGAAGTCGAAGTCGAAGTCGAAGTCGAAGTCAAAGTCGAAGTCGAAGTCGAAGTCGAAGTCGAAGTCGAAGTCGAAGTCGAAGTCGAAGTCGAAGTCGAAGTCGAAGTCGAAGTCGAAGTCGAAGTCGAAGTCGAAGTCGAAGTCGAAGTCGAAGTCGAAGTCGAAGTCGAAGTCGAAGTCGAAGTCGAAGTCGAAGTCGAAGTCGAAGTCGAAGTCGAAGTCGAAGTCGAAGTCGAAGTCGAAGTCGAAGTCGAAGTCGAAGTCGAAGTCGAAGTCGAAGTCGAAGTCGAAGTCGAAGTCGAAGTCGAAGTCGAAGTCGAAGTCGAAGTCGAAGTCGAAGTCGAAGTCGAAGTCGAAGTCGAAGTCGAAGTCGAAGTCGAAGTCGAAGTCGAAGTCGAAGTCGAAGTCGAAGCCGAAGTCGAAGTCGAAGTCGAAGTCGAAGTCGAAGTCGAAGTCGAAGTCGAAGTCGAAGTCGAAGTCGAAGTCGAAGTCGAAGTCGAAGTCGAAGTCGAAGTCGAAGTCGAAGTCGAAGTCGAAGTCGAAGTCGAAGTCGAAGTCGAAGTCGAAGTCGAAGTCGAAGTCGAAGTCGATATCGATATCGAAGTCGAAGTCGAAGTCGAAGTCGAAGTCGAAGTCGAAGTCGAAGTCGAAGTCGAAGTCGAAGTCGAAGTCGAAGTCGAAGTCGAAATCGAAGTCGATAGTCGAAGTCGAAGTCGAAGTCGAAGTCGAAGTCGAAGTCGAAGTCGAAGTCGAAGTCGAAGTCGAAGTCGAAGTCGAAGTCGAAGTCGAAGTCGAAGTCGAAGTCGAAGTCGAAGTCGAAGTCGAAGTCGAAGTCGAAGTCGAAGTCGAAGTCGAAATCGAAGTCGAAGTCGAAGTCGAAGTCGAAGTCGAAGTCGAAGTCGAAGTCGAAGTCGAAGTCGAAGTCGAAGTCGAAGTCGAAGTCGAAGTCGAAGTCGAAGTCGAAGTCGAAATCGAAGTCGAAGTCGAAGTCGAAGTCGAAGTCGAAGTCGAAGTCGAAGTCGAAGTCGAAGTCGAAGTCGAAGTCGAAGTCGAAGTCGAAGTCGAAGTCGAAGTCGAAGTCGATATCGAAGTCGAAATCGAAGTCGAAGTCGAAGTCGAAGTCGAAGTCGAAGTCGAAGTCGAAGTCGAAGTCGAAGTCGAAGTCGAAGTCGAAGTCGATAGTCGAAGTCGAAGTCGAAGTCGAAGTCGAAGTCGAAGTCGAAGTCGAAGTCGAAGTCGAAGTCGAAGTCGAAGTCGAAGTCGAAGTCGAAGTCGAAGTCGAAGTCGAAGTCGAAGTCGAAGTCGAAGTCGAAGTCGAAGTCGAAGTCGAAGTCGAAGTCGAAGTCGAAGTCGAAGTCGAAGTCGAAGTCGAAGTCGATAGTCGATAGTCGAAGTCGAAGTCGAAGTCGAAGTCGAAGTCGATGTCGAAGTCGAAGTCGAAGTCGAAGTCGAAGTCGAAGTCGAAGTCGAAGTCGAAGTCGAAGTCGAAGTCGAAGTCGAAGTCGATAGTCGAAGTCGATAGTCGAAGTCGAAGTCGAAGTCGAAGTCGAAGTCGAAGTCGAAGTCGAAGTCGAAGTCGAAGTCGAAGTCGAAGTCGAAGTCGAAGTCGAAGTCGAAGTCGAAGTCGAAGTCGAAGTCGAAGTCGAAGTCGAAGTCGAAGTCGAAGTCGAAGTCGAAGTCGAAGTCGAAGTCGAAGTCGAAGTCGAAGTCGAAGTCGAAGTCGAAGTCGAAGTCGAAGTCGAAGTCGAAGTCGAAGTCGAAGTCGAAGTCGAAGTCGAAGTCGAAGTCGAAGTCGAAGTCGAAGTCGAAGTCGAAGTCGAAGTCGAAGTCGAAGTCGAAGTCGAAGTCGAAGTCGAAGTCGAAGTCGAAGTCGAAGTCGAAGTCGAAGTCGAAGTCGAAGTCGAAGTCGAAGTCGAAGTCGAAGTCGAAGTCGAAGTCGAAGTCGAAGTCGAAGTCGAAGTCGAAGTCGAAGTCGAAGTCGAAGTCGAAGTCGAAGTCGAAGTCGAAGTCGAAGTCGAAGTCGAAGTCGAAGTCGAAGTCGAAGTCGAAGTCGAAGTCGAAGTCGAAGTCGAAGTCGAAGTCGAAGTCGAAGTCGAAGTCGAAGTCGAAGTCGAAGTCGAAGTCGAAGTCGAAGTCGAAGTCGAAGTCGAAGTCGAAGTCGAAGTCGAAGTCGAAGTCGAAGTCGAAGTCGAAGTCGAAGTCGAAGTCGAAGTCGAAGTCGAAGTCGAAGTCGAAGTCGAAGTCGAAGTCGAAGTCGAAGTCGAAGTCGAAGTCGAAGTCGAAGTCGAAGTCGAAGTCGAAGTCGAAGTCGAAGTCGAAGTCGAAGTCGAAGTCGAAGTCGAAGTCGAAGTCGAAGTCGAAGTCGAAGTCGAAGTCGAAGTCGAAGTCGAAGTCGAAGTCGAAGTCGAAGTCGAAGTCGAAGTCGAAGTCGAAGTCGAAGTCGAAGTCGAAGTCAAAGTCGAAGTCGAAGTCGAAGTCGAAGTCGAAGTCGAAGTCGAAGTCGAAGTCGAAGTCGAAGTCGAAGTCGAAGTCGAAGTCGAAGTCGAAGTCGAAGTCGAAGTCGAAGTCGAAGTCGAAGTCGAAGTCGAAGTCGAAGTCGAAGTCGAAGTCGAAGTCGAAGTCGAAGTCGAAGTCGAAGTCGAAGTCGAAGTCGAAGTCGAAGTCGAAGTCGAAGTCGAAGTCGAAGTCGAAGTCGAAGTCGAAGTCGAAGTCGAAGTCGAAGTCGAAGTCGAAGTCGAAAGTCGAAGTCGAAGTCGAAGTCGAAGTCGAAGTCGAAGTCGAAGTCGAAGTCGAAGTCGAAGTCGAAGTCGAAGTCGAAGTCGAAGTCGAAGTCGAAGTCGAAGTCGAAGTCGAAGTCGAAGTCGAAGTCGAAGTCGGAGTCAAAGTCGAATTCGAAGTCAAAGCCGAAGTCGAAGTCGAAGTCGAAGTCGAAGTCGAAGTCGAAGTCGAAGTCGAAGTCGAAGTCGAAGTCGAAGTCGAAGTCGAAGTCGAAGTCGAAGTCGAAGTCGAAGTCGAAGTCGAAGTCGAAGTCGAAGTCGAAGTCGAAGTCGAAGTCGAAGTCGAAGTCGAAGTCGAAGTCGAAGTCGAAGTCGAAGTCGAAGTCGAAGTCGAAGTCGAAGTCGAAGTCGAAGTCGAAGTCGAAGTCAAAGTCGAAGTCGAAGTGGAAGTAGAAGTAGAAGTCGAAGTCCAAGTCGATGTCGAAGTCGAAGTCGAAGTCGAAGTCGAAGTCGAAGTCGAAGTCGAAGTCGAAGTCGAAGTCGAAGTCGAAGTCGAAGTCGAAGTCGAAGTCGAAGTCGAAGTCGAAGTCGAAGTCGAAGTCGAAGTCGAAGTCGAAGTCGAAGTCGAAGTCGAAGTCGAAGTCGAAGTCGAAGTCGAAGTCGAAGTCGAAGTCGAAGTCGAAGTCGAAGTCGAAGTCGAAGTCGAAGTCGAAGTCGAAGTCGAAGTCGAAGTCGAAGTCGAAGTCGAAGTCGAAGTCGAAGTCGAAGTCGAAGTCGAAGTCGAAGTCGAAGTCGATGTCGAAGTCGAAGTCGAAGTGGAAGTCAAAGTCGAAGTCGAAGTGGAAGTAGAAATAGAAGTCCAAGTCCAAGTCGAAGTCGAAGTCGAAGTCGAAGTCGAAGTCGAAGTCGAAGTCGAAGTCGAAGTCGAAGTCGAAGTCGAAGTCGAAGTCGAAGTCGAAGTCGAAGTCGAAGTAGAAGTAGAAGTCCAAGTCCAAGTCGATGTCGAAGTCGAAGTCGAAGTGGAAGTCAAAGTCGAAGTCGAAGTGGAAGTAGAAATAGAAGTCCAAGTCCAAGTCGATGTCGAAGTCGAAGTCGAAGTCGAAGTCGAAGTCGAAGTCGAAGTCGAAGTCGAAGTCGAAGTCGAAGTCGAAGTCGAAGTCGAAGTCGAAGTCGAAGTCGAAGTCGAAGTCGAAGTCGAAGTCGAAGTCGAAGTCGAAGTCGAAGTCGAAGTCGAAGTCGAAATCGAAATCGAAGTCGAAGTCGAAGTCGAAGTCGAAGTCGAAGTCGAAGTCGAAGTCGAAGTCGAAGTCGAAGTCGAAGTCGAAGTCGAAGTCGAAGTCGAAGTCGAAGTCGAAGTCGAAGTCGAAGTCGAAGTCGAAGTCGAAGTCGAAGTCGAAGTCGAAGTCGAAGTCGAAGTCGAAGTCGAAGTCGAAGTCGAAGTCGAAGTCGAAGTCGAAGTCGAAGTCGAAGTCGAAGTCGAAGTCGAAGTCGAAGTCGAAGTCGAAGTCGAAGTCGAAGTCGAAGTCGAAGTCGAAGTCGAAGTCGAAGTCGAAGTCGAAGTCGAAGTCGAAGTCGAAGTCGAAGTCGAAGTCGAAGTCGAAGTCGAAGTCGAAGTCGAAGTCGAAGTCGAAGTCGAAGTCGAAGTCGAAGTCGAAGTCGAAGTCGAAGTCGAAGTCGAAGTCGAAGTCGAAGTCGAAGTCGAAGTCGAAGTCGAAGTCGAAGTCGAAGTCGAAGTCGAAGTCGAAGTCGAAGTCGAAGTCGAAGTCGAAGTCGAAGTCGAAGTCGAAGTCGAAGTCGAAGTCGAAGTCGAAGTCGAAGTCGAAGTCGAAGTCGAAGTCGAAGTCGAAGTCGAAGTCGAAGTCGAAGTCGAAGTCGAAGTCGAAGTCGAAGTCGAAGTCGAAGTCGAAGTCGAAGTCGAAGTCGAAGTCGAAGTCGAAGTCGAAGTCGAAGTCGAAGTCGAAGTCGAAGTCGAAGTCGAAGTCGAAGTCGAAGTCGAAGTCGAAGTCGAAGTCGAAGTCGAAGTCGAAGTCAAAGTCGAAGTCGAAGTCAAAGTCGAAGTCGAAGTCGAAGTCGAAGTCGAAGTCGAAGTCGAAGTCGAAGTCGAAGTCGAAGTCGAAGTCGAAGTCGAAGTCGAAGTCGAAGTCGAAGTCGAAGTCGAAGTCGAAGTCGAAGCCGAAGTCGAAGTCGAAGTCGAAGTCGAAGTCGAAGTCGAAGTCGAAGTCGAAGTCGAAGTCGAAGTCGAAGTCGAAGTCGAAGTCGAAGTCGAAGTCGAAGTCGAAGTCGAAGTCGAAGTCGAAGTCGAAGTCGAAGTCGAAGTCAAAGTCGAAGTCGAAGTCGAAGTCGAAGTCGAAGTCGAAGTCAAAGCCGAAGTCGAAGTCGAAGTCGAAGTCGAAGTCGAAGTCGAAGTCGAAGTCGAAGTCGAAGTCGAAGTCGAAGTCGAAGTCGAAGTCGAAGTCGAAGTCGAAGTCGAAGTCGAAGTCGAAGTCGAAGTCGAAGTCGAAGTCGAAGTCGAAGTCGAAGTCGAAGTCGAAGTCGAAGTCGAAGTCGAAGTCGAAGTCGAAGTCGAAGTCGAAGTCGAAGTCGAAGTCGAAGTCGAAGTCAAAGCCGAAGTCGAAGTCGAAGTCGAAGTCGAAGTCGAAGTCGAAGTCGAAGTCGAAGTCGAAGTCGAAGTCGAAGTCGAAGTCGAAGTCGAAGTCGAAGTCGAAGTCGAAGTCGAAGTCGAAGTCGAAGTCGAAGTCGAAGTCGAAGTCGAAGTCGAAGTCGAAGTCGAAGTCGAAGTCGAAGTCGAAGTCGAAGTCGAAGTCGAAGTCGAAGTCGAAGTCGAAGTCGAAGTCGAAGTCGAAGTCGAAGTCGAAGTCGAAGTCGAAGTCGAAGTCGAAGTCGAAGTCGAAGTCGAAGTCGAAGTCGAAGTCGAAGTCGAAGTCGAAGTCGAAGTCGAAGTCGAAGTCGAAGTCGAAGTCGAAGTCGAAGTCGAAGTCGAAGTCGAAGTCGAAGTCGAAGTCGAAGTCGAAGTCGAAGTCGAAGTCGAAGTCGAAGTCGAAGTCGAAGTCGAAGTCGAAGTCGAAGTCGAAGTCGAAGTCGAAGTCGAAGTCGAAGTCGAAGTCGAAGTCGAAGTCGAAGTCGAAGTCGAAGTCGAAGTCGAAGTCGAAGTCGAAGTCGAAGTCGAAGTGGAAGTCAAAGTCGAAGTCGAAGTGGAAGTAGAAGTCGAAGTCCAAGTCCAAGTCGATGTCGAAGTCGAAGTCGAAGTCGAAGTCGAAGTCGAAGTCGAAGTCGAAGTCGAAGTCGAAGTCGAAGTCGAAGTCGAAGTCGAAGTCGAAGTCGAAGTCGAAGTCGAAGTCGAAGTCGAAGTCGAAGTCGAAGTCGAAGTCGAAGTCGAAGTCCAAGTCCAAGTCGATGTCGAAGTCGAAGTCGAAGTCGAAGTCAAAGTCGAAGTCGAAGTCGAAGTCGAAGTCGAAGTCGAAGTCGAAGTCGAAGTCGAAGTCGAAGTCGAAGTCGAAGTCGAAGTCGAAGTCGAAGTCGAAGTCGAAGTCGAAGTCGAAGTCGATGTCGATATCGATATCGATATCGAAGTCGAAGTCGAAGTCGAAGTCGAAGTCGAAGTCGAAGTCGAAGTCGAAGTCGAAGTCGAAGTCGAAGTCCAAGTCCAAGTCGATGTCGAAGTCGAAGTCGAAGTGGAAGTCAAAGTCGAAGTCGAAGTGGAAGTAGAAATAGAAGTCCAAGTCCAAGTCGATGTCGAAGTCGAAGTCGAAGTCGAAGTCGAAGTCGAAGTCGAAGTCGAAGTCGAAGTCGAAGTCGAAGTCGAAGTCGAAGTCGAAGTCGAAGTCGAAGTAGAAGTCCAAGTCCAAGTCGATGTCGAAGTCGAAGTCGAAGTCGAAGTCGAAGTCGAAGTCGAAGTGGAAGTAGAAGTCGAAGTCCAAGTCCAAGTCGATGTCGAAGTCGAAGTCGAAGTCGAAGTCGAAGTCGAAGTCGAAGTCGAAGTCGAAGTCGAAGTCAAAGTCGAAGTCGAAGTCGAAGTCGAAGTCGAAGTCGAAGTCGAAGTCGAAGTCGAAGTCGAAGTCGAAGTCGAAGTCGAAGTCGAAGTCGAAGTCGATATCGATGTCGAAATCGAAGTCGAAGTCGAAGTCGAAGTCGAAGTCGAAGTCGAAGTCGAAGTCGATATCGAAATCGATATCGAAGTCGAAGTCGAAGTCGAAGTCGAAGTCGAAGTCGAAGTCGAAGTCGAAGTCGAAGTCGAAGTCGAAGTCGAAGTCGAAGTCGAAGTCGAAGTCGAAGTCGAAGTCGAAGTCGAAGTCGAAGTCGAAGTCGAAGTCGAAGTCGAAGTCGAAGTCGAAGTCGAAGTCGAAGTCGAAGTCGAAGTCGAAGTCGAAGTCGAAGTCGAAGTCGAAGTCGAAGTCGAAGTCGAAGTCGAAGTCGAAGTCGAAGTCGAAGTCGAAGTCGAAGTCGAAGTCGAAGTCGAAGTCGAAGTCGAAGTCGAAGTCGAAGTCGAAGTCGAAGTCGAAGTCGAAGTCGAAGTCGAAGTCGAAGTCGAAGTCGAAGTCGAAGTCGAAGTCGAAGTCGAAGTCGAAGTCGAAGTCGAAGTCGAAGTCGAAGTCGAAGTCGAAGTCGAAGTCGAAGTCGAAGTCGAAGTCGAAGTCGAAGTCGAAGTCGAAGTCGAAGTCGAAGTCGAAGTCGAAGTCGAAGTCGAAGTCGAAGTCGAAGTCGAAGTCGAAGTCGAAGTCGAAGTCGAAGTCGAAGTCGAAGTCGAAGTCGAAGTCGAAGTCGAAGTCGAAGTCGAAGTCGAAGTCGAAGTCGAAGTCGAAGTCGAAGTCGAAGTCGAAGTCGAAGTCGAAGTCGAAGTCGAAGTCGAAGTCGAAGTCGAAGTCGAAGTCGAAGTCGAAGTCGAAGTCGAAGTCGAAGTCGAAGTCGAAGTCGAAGTCGAAGTCGAAGTCGAAGTCAAAGTCGAAGTCGAAGTCGAAGTCGAAGTCGAAGTCGAAGTCGAAGTCGAAGTCGAAGTCGAAGTCGAAGTCGAAGTCGAAGTCGAAGTCGAAGTCGAAGTCGAAGTCGAAGTCGAAGTCGAAGTCGAAGTCAAAGTCGAAGTCGAAGTCGAAGTCGAAGTCGAAGTCGAAGTCGAAGTCGAAGTCGAAGTCGAAGTCGAAGTCGAAGTCGAAGTCGAAGTCGAAGTCGAAGTCAAAGTCGAAGTCGAAGTCAAAGCCGAAGTCGAAGTCGAAGTCGAAGTCGAAGTCGAAGTCGAAGTCGAAGTCGAAGTCGAAGTCGAAGTCGAAGTCGAAGTCGAAGTCGAAGTCAAAGTCGAAGTCGAAGTCAAAGTCGAAGTCGAAGTCGAAGTCGAAGTCGAAGTCGAAGTCGAAGTCGAAGTCGAAGTCGAAGTCGAAGTCGAAGTCGAAGTCGAAGTCGAAGTCGAAGTCGAAGTCGAAGTCGAAGTCGAAGTCGAAGTCGAAGTCGAAGTCGAAGTCGAAGTCAAAGTCGAAGTCGAAGTCGAAGTCGAAGTCGAAGTCGAAGTCGAAGTCGAAGTCGAAGTCGAAGTCGAAGTCGAAGTCGATGTCGAAGTCGAAGTCGAAGTCGAAGTCGAAGTCGAAGTCGAAGTCGAAGTCGAAGTCGAAGTCGAAGTCGAAGTCGAAGTCGAAGTCGAAGTCGAAGTCGAAGTCGAAGTCGAAGTCGAAGTCGAAGTCGAAGTCGAAGTCGAAGTCGAAGTCGAAGTCGGAGTCGAAGTCGAAGTCGAAGTCAAAGCCGAAGTCGAAGTCGAAGTCGAAGTCGAAGTCGAAGTCGAAGTCGAAGTCGAAGTCGAAGTCGAAGTCGAAGTCGAAGTCGAAGTCGAAGTCGAAGTCGAAGTCGAAGTCGAAGTCGAAGTCGAAGTCGAAGTCGAAGTCGAAGTCGAAGTCGAAGTCGAAGTCCAAGTCGATGTCGAAGTCGAAGTCGAAGTGGAAGTCAAAGTCGAAGTCGAAGTGGAAGTAGAAATAGAAGTCCAAGTCCAAGTCGATGTCGAAGTCGAAGTCGAAGTCGAAGTCGAAGTCGAAGTCGAAGTCGAAGTCGAAGTCGAAGTCGAAGTCGAAGTCGAAGTCGAAGTCGAAGTCGAAGTCGAAGTCGAAGTCGAAGTCGAAGTCGAAGTCGAAGTCGAAGTCGAAGTCGAAGTCCAAGTCCAAGTCGATGTCGAAGTCGAAGTCGAAGTGGAAGTCAAAGTCGAAGTCGAAGTCGAAGTCGAAGTCGAAGTCGAAGTCGAAGTCGAAGTCGAAGTCGAAGTCGAAGTCGAAGTCGAAGTCGAAGTCGAAGTCGAAGTCGAAGTCGAAGTCGAAGTCGAAGTCGATATCGATATCGATATCGATATCGAAGTCGAAGTCGAAGTCGAAGTCGAAGTCGAAGTCGAAGTCGAAGTCGAAGTCGAAGTCGAAGTCGAAGTCGAAGTCGAAGTCGAAGTCGAAGTCGAAGTCGAAGTCGAAGTCGAAGTCGAAGTCGAAGTCGAAATCGAAGTCGAAGTCGAAGTCGAAGTCGAAGTCGAAGTCGAAGTCGAAGTCGAAGTCGAAGTCGAAGTCGAAGTCGAAGTCGAAGTCGAAGTCGAAGTCGAAGTCGAAGTCGAAGTCGAAGTCGAAGTCCAAGTCGAAGTCGAAGTCGAAGTCGAAGTCGAAGTGGAAGTCGAAGTCGAAGTCGAAGTGGAAGTCGAAATCGAAGTCCAAGTCCAAGTCGATGTCGAAGTCGAAGTCGAAGTCGAAGTCGAAGTCGAAGTCGAAGTCGAAGTCGAAGTGGAAGTCAAAGTCGAAGTCGAAGTCGAAGTCGAAGTCGAAGTCGAAGTCGAAGTCGAAGTCGAAGTCGAAGTCGAAGTCGAAATCAAAGTCGAAGTCGAAGTCGATATCGATGTCGATATCGAAGTCGAAGTCGAAGTCGAAGTCGAAGTCGAAGTCGAAGTCGAAGTCGATATCGAAGTCGAAGTCGAAGTCGAAGTCGAAGTCGAAGTCGAAGTCGAAGTCGAAGTCGAAGTCGAAGTCGAAGTCGAAGTCGAAGTCGAAGTCGAAGTCGAAGTCGAAGTCGAAGTCGAAGTCGAAGTCGAAGTCGAAGTCGAAGTCGAAGTCGAAGTCGAAGTCGAAGTCGAAGTCGAAGTCGAAGTCGAAGTCGAAGTCGAAGTCGAAGTCGAAGTCGAAGTCGAAGTCGAAGTCGAAGTCGAAGTCGAAGTCGAAGTCGAAGTCGAAGTCGAAGTCGAAGTCGAAGTCGAAGTCGAAGTCGAAGTCGAAGTCGAAGTCGAAGTCGAAGTCGAAGTCGAAGTCGAAGTCGAAGTCGAAGTCGAAGTCGAAGTCGAAGTCGAAGTCGAAGTCGAAGTCGAAGTCGAAGTCCAAGTCCAAGTCGATGTCGAAGTCGAAGTCGAAGTCGAAGTCGAAGTCGAAGTCGAAGTCGAAGTCGAAGTCGAAGTCGAAGTCGAAGTCGAAGTCGAAGTCGAAGTCGAAGTCGAAGTCGAAGTCGAAGTCGAAGTCGAAGTCGAAGTCGAAGTCGAAGTCGAAGTCGAAGTCGAAGTCGAAGTCGAAGTCGAAGTCGAAGTCGAAGTCGAAGTCGAAGTCGAAGTCGAAGTCGAAGTCGAAGTCGAAGTCGAAGTCGAAGTCGAAGTCGAAGTCGAAGTCGAAGTCGAAGTCGAAGTCGAAGTCGAAGTCGAAGTCGAAGTCGAAGTCGAAGTCGAAGTCGAAGTCGAAGTCGAAGTCGAAGTCGAAGTCGAAGTCGAAGTCGAAGTCGAAGTCGAAGTCGAAGTCGAAGTCGAAGTCGAAGTCGAAGTCGAAGTCGAAGTCGAAGTCGAAGTCGAAGTCGAAGTCGAAGTCAAAGTCGAAGTCGAAGTCGAAGTCGAAGTCGAAGTCGAAGTCGAAGTCGAAGTCGAAGTCGAAGTCGAAGTCGAAGTCGAAGTCGAAGTCGAAGTCGAAGTCGAAGTCGAAGTCGAAGTCGAAGTCGAAGTCGAAGTCGAAGTCGAAGTCGAAGTCGAAGTCGAAGTCGAAGTCGAAGTCGAAGTCGAAGTCGAAGTCGAAGTCGAAGTCGAAGTCGAAGTCGAAGTCGAAGTCGAAGTCGAAGTCGAAGTCGAAGTCGATGTCGAAGTCGAAGTCGAAGTCGAAGTCGAAGTCGAAGTCGAAGTCGAAGTCGAAGTCGAAGTCGAAGTCGAAGTCGAAGTCGAAGTCGAAGTCGAAGTCGAAGTCGAAGTCGAAGTCGAAGTCGAAGTGAAAGTCGAAGTCGAAGTCGAAGTCGAAGTCGAAGTCGAAGTCGAAGTCGAAGTCGAAGTCGAAGTCGAAGTCGAAGTCGAAGTCGAAGTCGAAATCGAAATCGAAGTCGAAGTCGAAGTCGAAGTCGAAGTCGAAGTCGAAGTCGAAGTCGAAGTCGAAGTCGAAGTCGAAGTCGAAGTCGAAGTCGATATCGATATCGAAATCGAAGTCGAAGTCGAAGTCGAAGTCGAAGTCGAAGTCGAAGTCGAAGTCGAAGTCCAAGTCCAAGTCGAAGTCGAAGTCGAAGTCGAAGTCGAAGTCGAAATCGAAGTCGAAGTCGAAGTCGAAGTCGAAGTCGAAGTCGAAGTCGAAGTCGAAGTCGAAGTCGAAGTCGAAGTCGAAGTCGAAGTCGAAGTCGAAGTCGAAGTCGAAGTCGAAGTCGAAGTCGAAGTCGAAGTCGAAGTCGAAGTCGAAGTCGAAGTCGAAGTCGAAGTCGAAGTCGAAGTCGAAGTCGAAGTCGAAGTCGAAGTCGAAGTCGAAGTCGAAGTCGAAGTCGAAGTCCAAGTCCAAGTCGATGTCGAAGTCGAAGTCGAAGTGGAAGTCAAAGTCGAAGTCGAAGTGGAAGTAGAAATAGAAGTCCAAGTCCAAGTCGATGTCGAAGTCGAAGTCGAAGTCGAAGTCAAAATCGAAGTCGAAGTGGAAGTAGAAGTAGAAGTCCAAGTCCAAGTCGATGTCGAAGTCGAAGTCGAAGTGGAAGTCAAAATCGAAGTCGAAGTGGAAGTAGAAGTAGAAGTCCAAGTCCAAGTCGATGTCGAAGTCGAAGTCGAAGTCGAAGTCGAAGTCAAAGTCGAAGTCGAAGTCGAAGTCGAAATCGAAGTCGAAGTCGAAGTCGAAGTAGAAGTCCAAGTCCAAGTCGATGTCGAAGTCGAAGTCGAAGTGGAAGTGGAAGTCAAAATCGAAGTCGAAGTGGAAGTAGAAGTCGAAGTGGAAGTCAAAATCGAAGTCGAAGTGGAAGTAGAAGTCGAAGTCGAAGTCGAAGTCGAAGTCGAAGTCGAAGTCGAAGTCGATATCGATATCGATATCGAAGTCGAAGTCGAAGTCGAAGTCGAAGTCGAAGTCGAAGTCGAAGTCGAAGTCGAAGTCGAAGTCGAAGTCGAAGTCGAAGTCGAAGTCGAAGTCGAAGTCAAAGTCGAATTCGAAGTCAAAGCCGAAGTCGAAGTCGATATCGATATGGATATCGAAGTCGAAGTCGAAGTCGAAGTCGAAGTCGAAGTCGAAGTCGAAGTCGAAGTCGAAGTCGAAGTCGAAGTCGAAGTCGAAGTCGAAGTCGAAGTCGAAGTCGAAGTCGAAGTCGAAGTCAAAGTCAAAGTCGAAGTCGAAGTCGAAGTCGAAGTCGAAGTCGAAGTCGAAGTCGAAGTCGAAGTCGAAGTAGAAGTCCAAGTCCAAGTCGATGTCGAAGTCGAAGTCGAAGTGGAAGTCAAAATCGAAGTCGAAGTGGAAGTAGAAGTAGAAGTCCAAGTCCAAGTCGATGTCGAAGTCGAAGTCGAAGTCGAAGTCGAAGTCGAAGTCGAAGTCGAAGTCGAAGTGGAAGTCGAAGTCGAAGTCGAAGTCGAAGTCGAAGTCGAAGTCGAAGTCGAAGTCGAAGTCGAAGTCGAAGTCGAAGTCGAAGTCGAAGTCGAAGTCGAAGTCGAAGTCGAAGTCGAAGTCGAAGTCGAAGTCGAAGTAGAAGTCCAAGTCCAAGTCGATGTCGAAGTCGAAGTCGAAGTGGAAGTCGAAGTTGAAGTCGAAGTCGAAGTCGAAGTCGAATTCGAAGTCAAAGCCGAAGTCGAAGTCGATATCGATATGGATATCGAAGTCGAAGTCGAAGTCGAAGTCGAAGTCGAAGTCGAAGTCGAAGTCGAAGTCGAAGTCGAAGTCGAAGTCGAAGTCGAAGTCGAAGTCGAAGTCGAAGTCGAAGTCGATATCGATATGGATATCGATATCGAAGTCGAAGTCGAAGTCGAAGTCGAAGTCGAAGTCGAAGTCGAAGTCGAAGTCGAAGTCGAAGTCGAAGTCGAAGTCGAAGTCGAAGTCGAAGTCGAAGTCGAAGTCGAAGTCGAAGTCGAAGTCGAAGTCGAAGTCGAAGTCGAAGTCCAAGTCGAAGTTAAAGTCGAAGTCGAAGTCGAAGTCGAAGTCGAAGTCGAAGTCGAAGTCGAAGTCGAAGTCGAAGTCGAAGTCGAAGTCGAAGTCGAAGTCGAAGTCGAAGTCGAAGTCGAAGTCGAAGTCGAAGTCGAAGTCGAAGTCGAAGTCGAAGTCGAAGTCAAAGTCGAAGTCGAAGTCGAAGTCGAAGTCGAAGTCGAAGTCGAAGTCGAAGTCGAAGTCGAAGTCGAAGTCGAAGTCGAAGTCGAAGTCGAAGTCGAAGTCGAAGTCGAAGTCGAAGTCGAAGTCGAAGTCGAAGTCGAAGTCGAAGTCGAAGTCGAAGTCGAAGTCGAAGTCGAAGTCGAAGTCAAAGTCGAAGTCGAAGTCGAAGTCGAAGTCGAAGTCGAAGTCGAAGTCGAAGTCGAAGTCGAAGTCGAAGTCGAAGTCGAAGTCGAAGTCGAAGTCGATATCGATATCGATATCGATATCGAAGTCGAAGTCGAAGTCGAAGTCGAAGTCGAAGTCGAAGTCGAAGTCGAAGTCGAAGTCGAAGTCGAAGTCGAAGTCGAAGTCGAAGTCGAAGTCGAAGTCGAAGTCGAAGTCGAAGTCGAAGTCGAAGTCGAAGTCGAAGTCGAAGTCGAAGTCGAAGTCGAAGTCGAAGTCGAAGTCGAAGTCGATAGTCGATAGTCGATGTCGAAGTCGAAGTCGAAGTCGAAGTCGAAGTCGAAGTCGAAGTCGAAGTCGAAGTCGAAGTCGAAGTCGAAGTCGAAGTCCAAGTCCAAGTCGAAGTCAAAGTCGAAGTCGAAGTCGAAGTCGAAGTCGAAGTCGAAGTCGAAGTCGAAGTCGAAGTCGAAGTCGAAGTCGAAGTCGAAGTCGAAGTCGAAGTCGAAGTCGAAGTCGAAGTCGAAGTCGAAGTCGAAGTCGAAGTCGAAGTCGAAGTCGAAGTCGAAGTCGAAGTCGAAGTCGAAGTCGAAGTCGAAGTCGAAGTCGAAGTCGAAGTCGAAGTCGAAGTCGAAGTCGAAGTCGAAGTCGAAGTCGAAGTCGAAGTCGAAGTCGAAGTCGAAGTCGAAGTCGAAGTCGAAGTCGAAGTCGAAGTCGAAGTCGAAGTCGAAGTCGAAGTCGAAGTCGAAGTCGAAGTCGAAGTCGAAGTCGAAGTCGAAGTCGAAGTCGAAGTCGAAGTCGAAGTCGAAGTCGAAGTCGAAGTCGAAGTCGAAGTCGAAGTCGAAGTCGAAGTCGAAGTCGAAGTCGAAGTCGAAGTCGAAGTCGAAGTCGAAGTCGAAGTCGAAGTCGAAGTCGAAGTCGAAGTCGAAGTCGAAGTCGAAGTCGAAGTCGAAGTCGAAGTCGAAGTCGAAGTCGAAGTCGAAGTCGAAGTCGAAGTCGAAGTCGAAGTCGAAGTCGAAGTCGAAGTCGAAGTCGAAGTCGAAGTCGAAGTCGAAATCGAAATCGAAGTCGAAGTCGAAGTCGAAGTCGAAGTCGAAGTCGAAGTCGAAGTCGAAGTCGAAGTCGAAGTCGAAGTCGAAGTCGAAGTCGAAGTCGAAGTCGAAGTCGAAGTCGAAGTCGAAGTCGAAGTCGAAGTCGAAGTCGAAGTCGAAGTCGAAGTCGAAGTCGAAGTCGAAGTCGAAGTCGAAGTCGAAGTCGAAGTCGAAGTCGAAGTCGAAGTCGAAGTCGAAGTCGAAGTCGAAGTCGAAGTCGAAGTCGAAGTCGAAGTCGAAGTCGAAGTCGAAGTCGAAGTCGAAGTCGAAGTCGAAGTCGAAGTCGAAGTCGAAGTCGAAGTCGAAGTCGAAGTCGAAGTCGAAGTCGAAGTCGAAGTCGAAGTCGAAGTCGAAGTCGAAGTCGAAGTCGAAGTCGAAGTCGAAGTCGAAGTCGAAGTCGAAGTCGAAGTCGAAGTCGAAGTCGAAGTCGAAGTCGAAGTCGAAGTCGAAGTCGAAGTCGAAGTCGAAGTCGAAGTCGAAGTCGAAGTCGAAGTCGAAGTCGAAGTCGAAGTCGAAGTCGAAGTCGAAGTCGAAGTCGAAGTCGAAGTCGAAGTCGAAGTCGAAGTCGAAGTCGAAGTCGAAGTCGAAGTCGAAGTCGAAGTCGAAGTCGAAGTCGAAGTCGAAGTCGAAGTCGAAGTCGAAGTCGAAGTCGAAGTCGAAGTCGAAGTCGAAGTCGAAGTCGAAGTCGAAGTCGAAGTCGAAGTCGAAGTCGAAGTCGAAGTCGAAGTCGAAGTCGAAGTCGAAGTCGAAGTCGAAGTCGAAGTCGAAGTCGAAGTCGAAGTCGAAGTCGAAGTCGAAGTCGAAGTCGAAGTCGAAGTCGAAGTCGAAGTCGAAGTCGAAGTCGAAGTCGAAGTCGAAGTCGAAGTCGAAGTCGAAGTCGAAGTCGAAGTCGAAGTCGAAGTCGAAGTCGAAGTCGAAGTCGAAGTCGAAGTCGAAGTCGAAGTCGAAGTCGAAGTCGAAGTCGATATCGATATCGAAGTCGAAGTCGAAGTCGAAGTCGAAGTCGAAGTCGAAGTCGAAGTCGAAGTCGAAGTCGAAGTCGAAGTCGAAGTCGAAGTCGAAGTCGAAGTCGAAGTCGAAGTCGAAGTCGAAGTCGAAGTCGAAGTCGAAGTCGAAGTCGAAGTCGAAGTCGAAGTCGAAGTCGAAGTCGAAGTCGAAGTCGAAGTCGAAGTCGAAGTCGAAGTCGAAGTCGAAGTCGAAGTCGAAGTCGAAGTCGAAGTCGAAGTCGAAGTCGAAGTCGAAGTCGAAGTCGAAGTCGAAGTCGAAGTCGAAGTCGAAGTCGAAGTCGAAGTCGAAGTCGAAGTCGAAGTCGAAGTCGAAGTCGAAGTCGAAGTCGAAGTCGAAGTCGAAGTCGAAGTCGAAGTCGAAGTCGAAGTCGAAGTCGAAGTCGAAGTCGAAGTCGAAGTCGAAGTCGAAGTCGAAGTCGAAGTCGAAGTCGAAGTCGAAGTCGAAGTCGAAGTCGAAGTCGAAGTCGAAGTCGAAGTCGAAGTCGAAGTCGAAGTCGAAGTCGAAGTCGAAGTCGAAGTCGAAGTCGAAGTCGAAGTCGAAGTCGAAGTCGAAGTCGAAGTCGAAGTCGAAGTCGAAGTCGAAGTCGAAGTCGAAGTCGAAGTCGAAGTCGAAGTCGAAGTCGAAGTCGAAGTCGAAGTCGAAGTCGAAGTCGAAGTCGAAGTCGAAGTCGAAGTCGAAGTCGAAGTCGAAGTCGAAGTCGAAGTCGAAGTCGAAGTCGAAGTCGAAGTCGAAGTCGAAGTCGAAGTCGAAGTCGAAGTCGAAGTCGAAGTCGAAGTCGAAGTCGAAGTCGAAGTCGAAGTCGAAGTCGAAGTCGAAGTCGAAGTCGAAGTCGAAGTCGAAGTCGAAGTCGAAGTCGAAGTCGAAGTCGAAGTCGAAGTCGAAGTCGAAGTCGAAGTCGAAGTCGAAGTCGAAGTCGAAGTCGAAGTCGAAGTCGAAGTCGAAGTCGAAGTCGAAGTCGAAGTCGAAGTCGAAGTCGAAGTCGAAGTCGAAGTCGAAGTCGAAGTCGAAGTCGAAGTCGAAGTCGAAGTCGAAGTCGAAGTCGAAGTCGAAGTCGAAGTCGAAGTCGAAGTCGAAGTCGAAGTCGAAGTCGAAGTCGAAGTCGAAGTCGAAGTCGAAGTCGAAGTCGAAGTCGAAGTCGAAGTCGAAGTCGAAGTCGAAGTCGAAGTCGAAGTCGAAGTCGAAGTCGAAGTCGAAGTCGAAGTCGAAGTCGAAGTCGAAGTCGAAGTCGAAGTCGAAGTCGAAGTCGAAGTCGAAGTCGAAGTCGAAGTCGAAGTCGAAGTCGAAGTCGAAGTCGAAGTCGAAGTCGAAGTCGAAGTCGAAGTCGAAGTCGAAGTCGAAGTCGAAGTCGAAGTCGAAGTCGAAGTCGAAGTCGAAGTCGAAGTCGAAGTCGAAGTCGAAGTCGAAGTCGAAGTCGAAGTCGAAGTCGATATGGATATCGAAGTCGAAGTCGAAGTCGAAGTCGAAGTCGAAGTCGAAGTCGAAGTCGAAGTCGAAGTCGAAGTCGAAGTCGAAGTCGAAGTCGAAGTCGAAGTCGAAGTCGAAGTCGAAGTCGAAGTCGAAGTCGAAGTCGAAGTCGAAGTCGAAGTCGAAGTCGAAGTCGAAGTCGAAGTCGAAGTCGAAGTCGAAGTCGAAGTCGAAGTCGAAGTCGAAGTCGAAGTCGAAGTCGAAGTCGAAGTCGATATGGATATCGAAGTCGAAGTCGAAGTCGAAGTCGAAGTCGAAGTCGAAGTCGAAGTCGAAGTCGAAGTCGAAGTCGAAGTCGAAGTCGAAGTCGAAGTCGAAGTCGAAGTCGAAGTCGAAGTCGAAGTCGAAGTCGAAGTCGAAGTCGAAGTCGAAGTCGAAGTCGAAGTCGAAGTCGAAGTCGAAGTCGAAGTCGAAGTCGAAGTCGAAGTCGAAGTCGAAGTCGAAGTCGAAGTCGAAGTCGAAGTCGAAGTCGAAGTCGAAGTCGAAGTCGAAGTCGAAGTCGAAGTCGAAGTCGAAGTCGAAGTCGAAGTCGAAGTCGAAGTCGAAGTCGAAGTGGAAGTCGAAGTCGAAGTCGAAGTCGAAGTCGAAGTCGAAGTCGAAGTCGAAGTCAAAGTCGAAGTCGAAGTCGAAGTCGAAGTCGAAGTCGAAGTCGAAGTCGAAGTCGAAGTCGAAGTCGAAGTAGAAGTAGAAGTCCAAGTCCAAGTCGATGTCGAAGTCGAAGTCGAAGTGGAAGTCAAAGTCGAAGTCGAAGTGGAAGTAGGAATAGAAGTCAAAGTCCAAGTCGATGTCGAAGTCGAAGTCGAAGTGGAAGTCAAAATCGAAGTCGAAGTCGAAGTCGAAGTCGAAGTCGAAGTCGAAGTCGAAGTCGAAGTCGATATCGATATCGATATGGATATCGAAGTCGAAGTCGAAGTCGAAGTCGAAGTCGAAGTTGAAGTCGAAGTCGAAGTCGAAGTCGAAGTCGAAGTCGAAGTCGAAGTCGAAGTCGAAGTCGAAGTCGAAGTCGAAGTCGAAGTCGAAGTCGAAGTCGAAGTCGAAGTCGAAGTCGAAGTCGAAGTCGAAGTCGAAGTCGAAGTCGAAGTCGGAGTCAAAGTCGAAGTCGAAGTCAAAGTCGAAGTCGAAGTCGAAGTCGAAGTCGAAGTCGAAGTCGAAGTCGAAGTCGAAGTCGAAGTCGAAGTCGAAGTCGAAGTCGAAGTCGAAGTCGAAGTCGAAGTCGAAGTCGAAGTCGAAGTCGAAGTCGAAGTCGAAGTCGAAGTCGAAGTCGAAGTCGAAGTCGAAGTCGAAGTCGAAGTCGAAGTCAAAGTCGAAGTCGAAGTCGAAGTCGAAGTCGAAGTCGAAGTCGAAGTCGAAGTCGAAGTTGAAGTCGAAGTCGAAGTCGAAGTCGAAGTCGAAGTCGAAGTCAAAGTCGAAGTCGAAGTCGAAGTCGAAGTCGAAGTCGAAGTCGAAGTCAAAGTCGAAGTCGAAGTCGAAGTCGAAGTCGAAGTCGAAGTCGAAGTCGAAGTCGAAGTCGAAGTCGAAGTCGAAGTCGAAGTCGAAGTCGAAGTCGAAGTCAAAGTCGAAGTCGAAGTCGAAGTCGAAGTCGAAGTCGAAGTCGAAGTCGAAGTCGAAGTCGAAGTCGAAGTCGAAGTAGAAGTAGAAGTCCAAGTCCAAGTCGATGTCGAAGTCGAAGTCGAAGTGGAAGTCAAAGTCGAAGTCGAAGTGGAAGTAGGAATAGAAGTCAAAGTCCAAGTCGATGTCGAAGTCGAAGTCGAAGTGGAAGTCAAAATCGAAGTCGAAGTCGAAGTCGAAGTCGAAGTCGAAGTCGAAGTCGAAGTCGAAGTCGAAGTCGAAGTCGAAGTCGAAGTCGAAGTCGAAGTCGAAGTCGAAGTCGAAGTCGATATCGTATGGAAGTCGAAGTCGAAGTCGAAGTCGAAGTCGAAGTCGAAGTCGAAGTCGAAGTCGAAGTCGAAGTCGAAGTCGAAGTCGAAGTCGAAGTCGAAGTCGAAGTCGAAGTCGAAGTCGAAGTCGAAGTCGAAGTCGAAGTCGAAGTCGAAGTCGAAGTCGAAGTCGAAGTCGAAGTCGAAGTCGAAGTCGAAGTCGAAGTCGAAGTCGAAGTCGAAGTCGAAGTCGAAGTCGAAGTCGAAGTCGAAGTCGAAGTCGAAGTCGAAGTCGAAGTCGAAGTCGAAGTCGAAGTCGAAGTCGAAGTCGAAGTCGAAGTCGAAGTCGAAGTCGAAGTCGAAGTCGAAGTCGAAGTCGAAGTCGAAGTCGAAGTCGAAGTCGAAGTCGAACTCGAAGTCGAAGTCGAAGTCGAAGTCGAAGTCGAAGTCGAAGTCGAAGTCGAAGTCGAAGTCAGAAGTCGAAGTCGAAGTCGAAGTCGAAGTCGAAGTCGAAGTCGAAGTCGAAGTCGAAGTCGAAGTCGAAGTCGAAGTCGAAGTCGAAGTCGAAGTCGAAGTCGAAGTCGAAGTCGAAGTCGAAGTCGAAGTCGAAGTCGAAGTCGAAGTCGAAGTCGAAGTCGAAGTCGAAGTCGAAGTCGAAGTCGAAGTCGAAGTCGAAGTCGAAGTCGAAGTCGAAGTCGAAGTCGAAGTCGAAGTCGAAGTCGAAGTCGAAGTTGAAGTCGAAGTCGAAGTCGAAGTCGAAGTCGAAGTCGAAGTCGAAGTCGAAGTCGAAGTCGAAGTCGAAGTCGAAGTCGAAGTCGAAGTCGAAGTCGAAGTCGAAGTCGAAGTCGAAGTCGAAGTCGAAGTCGAAGTCGAAGTCGAAGTCGAAGTCGAAGTCGAAGTCGAAGTCGAAGTCGAAGTCGAAGTCGAAGTCGAAGTCGAAGTCGAAGTCGGAGTCAAAGTCGAATTCGAAGTCGAAGTCGAAGTCGAAGTCAAAGTCGAAGTCGAAGTCGAAGTCGAAGTCGAAGTCGAAGTCGAAGTCGAAGTCGAAGTCGAAGTCGAAGTCGAAGTCGAAGTCCAAGTCCAAGTCGATGTCGAAGTCGAAGTCGAAGTGGAAGTCAAAGTCGAAGTCGAAGTGGAAGTAGGAATAGAAGTCAAAGTCCAAGTCGATGTCGAAGTCGAAGTCGAAGTGGAAGTCAAAATCGAAGTCGAAGTCGAAGTCGAAGTCGAAGTCGAAGTCGAAGTCGAAGTCGAAGTCGAAGTCGAAGTCGAAGTCGAAGTCGAAGTCGAAGTCGAAGTCGAAGTCGAAGTCGAAGTCGAAGTCGAAGTCGGAGTCAAAGTCGAAGTCGAAGTCGAAGTCGAAGTCGAAGTCGAAGTCGAAGTCGAAGTCGAAGTCGAAGTCGAAGTCGAAGTCGAAGTCGAAGTCGAAGTCGAAGTCGAAGTCGAAGTAGAAGTCCAAGTCCAAGTCGATGTCGAAGTCGAAGTCGAAGTGGAAGTCAAAGTCGAAGTCGAAGTGGAAGTAGAAATCGAAGTCAAAGTCCAAGTCGATGTCGAAGTCGAAGTCGAAGTCGAAGTCAAAATCGAAGTCGAAGTCGAAGTCGAAGTCGAAGTCGAAGTCGAAGTCGAAGTCGAAGTCGAAGTCGAAGTCGAAGTCGAAGTCGAAGTCGAAGTCGAAGTCGAAGTAGGAATCGAAGTCGAAGTCGAAGTCGAAGTCGAAGTCGAAGTCGAAGTCGAAGTCGAAGTCGAAGTCGAAGTCGAAGTCGAAGTCGAAGTCGAAGTCGAAGTCGAAGTCGAAGTCGAAGTCGAAGTCGAAGTCGAAGTCGAAGTCGAAGTCGAAGTCGAAGTCGAAGTCGAAGTCGAAGTCGAAGTCGAAGTCGAAGTCGAAGTCGAAGTCGAAGTCGAAGTCGAAGTCGAAGTCGAAGTCGAAGTCGAAGTCGAAGTCGAAGTCGAAGTCGAAGTCGAAGTCGAAGTCGAAGTCGAAGTCGAAGTCGAAGTCGAAGTCGAAGTCGAAGTCGAAGTCGAAGTCGAAGTCGAAGTCGAAGTCGAAGTCGAAGTCGAAGTCGAAGTCGAAGTCGAAGTCGAAGTCGAAGTCGAAGTCGAAGTCGAAGTCGAAGTCGAAGTCGAAGTCAAAGTCGAAGTCGAAGTCGAAGTCGAAGTCGAAGTCGAAGTCGAAGTCGAAGTCGAAGCCGAAGTCGAAGTCGAAGTCGAAGTCGAAGTCGAAGTCGAAGTCGAAGTCGAAGTCGAAGTCGAAGTCGAAGTCGAAGTCGAAGTCGAAGTCGAAGTCGAAGTCGAAGTCGAAGTCGAAGTCGAAGTCGAAGTCGAAGTCGAAGTCGAAGTCGAAGTCGAAGTCGAAGTCGAAGTCGAAGTCGAAGTCGAAGTCGAAGTCGAAGTCAAAGTCGAAGTCGAAGTCGAAGTCGAAGTCGGAGTCAAAGTCGAAGTCGAAGTCAAAGTCGAAGTCGAAGTCGAAGTCGAAGTCGAAGTCGAAGTCGAAGTCGAAGTCGAAGTCGAAGTCGAAGTCGAAGTCGAAGTCGAAGTCGAAGTCGAAGTCGAAGTCGAAGTCGAAGTCGAAGTCGAAGTCGAAGTCGAAGTCGAAGTCGAAGTCGAAGTCGAAGTCGAAGTCGAAGTCGAAGTCGAAGTCGAAGTCGAAGTCGAAGTCGAAGTCGAAGTCGAAGTCGAAGTCGAAGTCGAAGTCGAAGTCGAAGTCGAAGTCGAAGTCGAAGTCGAAGTCGAAGTCGAAGTCGAAGTCGAAGTCGAAGTCGAAGTCGAAGTCGAAGTCGAAGTCGAAGTCGAAGTCGAAGTCGAAGTCGAAGTCGAAGTCGAAGTCGAAGTCGAAGTCGAAGTCGAAGTCGAAGTCGAAGTCGAAGTCGAAGTCGAAGTCGAAGTCGAAGTCGAAGTCGAAGTCGAAGTCGAAGTCGAAGTCGAAGTCGAAGTCGAAGTCGAAGTCGAAGTCGAAGTCGAAGTCGAAGTCGAAGTCGAAGTCGAAGTCGAAGTCGAAGTCGAAGTCGAAGTCGAAGTCGAAGTCGAAGTCGAAGTCGAAGTCGAAGTCGAAGTCGATATGGATATCGAAGTCGAAGTCGAAGTCGAAGTCGAAGTCGAAGTCGAAGTCGAAGTCGAAGTCGAAGTCGAAGTCGAAGTCGAAGTCGAAGTCGAAGTCGAAGTCGAAGTCGAAGTCGAAGTCGAAGTCGAAGTCGAAGTCGAAGTCGAAGTCGAAGTCGAAGTCGAAGTCGAAGTCGAAGTCGAAGTCGAAGTCGAAGTAGAAGTAGAAGTCCAAGTCCAAGTCGATGTCGAAGTCGAAGTCGAAGTGGAAGTCAAAGTCGAAGTCGAAGTGGAAGTAGGAATAGAAGTCAAAGTCCAAGTCGATGTCGAAGTCGAAGTCGAAGTGGAAGTCAAAATCGAAGTCGAAGTCGAAGTCGAAGTCGAAGTCGAAGTCGAAGTCGAAGTCGAAGTCGAAGTCGAAGTCGAAGTCGAAGTCGAAGTCGAAGTCGAAGTCGAAGTCGAAGTCGAAGTCGAAGTCGAAGTCGAAGTCGAAGTCGAAGTCGAAGTCGAAGTCGAAGTCAAAGTCGAAGTCGAAGTCGAAGTCGAAGTCGAAGTCGAAGTCGAAGTCGAAGTCGAAGTCGAAGTCGAAGTCGAAGTCGAAGTCCAAGTCGAAGTCGATGTCGAAGTCGAAGTCGAAGTCGAAGTCAAAGTCGAAGTCGAAGTCGAAGTAGGAATCGAAGTCGAAGTCGAAGTCGAAGTCGAAGTCGAAGTCGAAGTCGAAGTCGAAGTCGAAGTCGAAGTCGAAGTCGAAGTCGAAGTCGAAGTCGAAGTCCAAGTCGATGTCGAAGTCGAAGTCGAAGTGGAAGTCAAAGTCGAAGTCGAAGTCGAAGTAGGAGTCGAAGTCAAAGTCGAAGTCGAAGTCGAAGTCGAAGTCGAAGTGGAAGTCGAAATCGAAGTCGAAGTCGAAGTCGAAGTCGAAGTCGAAGTCGAAGTCGAAGTCGAAGTCGAAGTCGAAGTCGAAGTCGAAGTCGAAGTCGAAGTCGAAGTCGAAGTCGAAGTCGAAGTCGAAGTCGAAGTCGAAGTCGAAGTCGAAGTCGAAGTCGAAGTCGAAGTCGAAGTCGAAGTCGAAGTCGAAGTCGAAGTCGAAGTCGAAGTCGAAGTCGAAGTCGAAGTCGAAGTCGAAGTCAAAGTCGAAGTCGAAGTCGAAGTCGAAGTCGAAGTCGAAGTCGAAGTCGAAGTCGAAGTCGAAGTCGAAGTCGAAGTCGAAGTCGAAGTCGAAGTCGAAGTCGAAGTCGAAGTCGAAGTCGAAGTCGAAGTCGAAGTCGAAGTCGAAGTCGAAGTCAAAGTCGAAGTCGAAGTCGAAGTCGAAGTCGAAGTCGAAGTCGAAGTCGAAGTCGAAGTCGAAGTCGAAGTCGAAGTCGAAGTCGAAGTCGAAGTCGAAGTCGAAGTCGAAGTCGAAGTCGAAGTCGAAGTCGAAGTCGAAGTCGAAGTCGAAGTCGAAGTCGAAGTCGAAGTCGAAGTCGAAGTCGAAGTCGAAGTCGAAGTCGAAGTCGAAGTCGAAGTCGAAGTCGAAGTCGAAGTCGAAGTCGAAGTCGAAGTCGAAGTCGAAGTCGAAGTCGAAGTCGAAGTCGAAGTCGAAGTCGAAGTCGAAGTCGAAGTCGAAGTCGAAGTCGAAGTCGAAGTCGAAGTCGAAGTCGAAGTCGAAGTCGAAGTCGAAGTCGAAGTCGAAGTCGAAGTCGAAGTCGAAGTCGAAGTCGAAGTCGAAGTCGAAGTCGAAGTCGAAGTCGAAGTCGAAGTCGAAGTCGAAGTCGAAGTCGAAGTCGAAGTCGAAGTCGAAGTCGAAGTCGAAGTCGAAGTCGAAGTCGAAGTCGAAGTCGAAGTCGAAGTCGAAGTCGAAGTCGAAGTCGAAGTCGAAGTCGAAGTCGAAGTCGAAGTCGAAGTCGAAGTCGAAGTCGAAGTCGAAGTCGAAGTCGAAGTCGAAGTCGAAGTCGAAGTCGAAGTCGAAGTCGAAGTCGAAGTCGAAGTCGAAGTCGAAGTCGAAGTCGAAGTCGAAGTCGAAGTCGAAGTCGAAGTCGAAGTCGAAGTCGAAGTCGAAGTCGAAGTCGAAGTCGAAGTCGAAGTCGAAGTCGAAGTCGAAGTCGAAGTCGAAGTCGAAGTCGAAGTCGAAGTCGAAGTCGAAGTCGAAGTCGAAGTCGAAGTCGAAGTCGAAGTCGAAGTCGAAGTCGAAGTCGAAGTCGAAGTCGAAGTCGAAGTCGAAGTCGAAGTCGAAGTCGAAGTCGAAGTCGAAGTCGAAGTCGAAGTCGAAGTCGAAGTCGAAGTCGAAGTCGAAGTCGAAGTCGAAGTCGAAGTCGAAGTCGAAGTCGAAGTCGAAGTCGAAGTCGAAGTCGAAGTCGAAGTCGAAGTCGAAGTCGAAGTCGAAGTCGAAGTCGAAGTCGAAGTCGAAGTCGAAGTCGAAGTCGAAGTCGAAGTCGAAGTCGAAGTCGAAGTCGAAGTCGAAGTCGAAGTCGAAGTCGAAGTCGAAGTCGAAGTCGAAGTCGAAGTCGAAGTCGAAGTCGAAGTCGAAGTCGAAGTCGATGTCGAAGTCGAAGTCGAAGTCGAAGTCAAAGTCGAAGTCGAAGTCGAAGTCGAAATCGAAGTCAAAGTCGAAGTCGAAGTCGAAGTCGAAGTCGAAGTCGAAGTCGAAGTCGAAGTCGAAGTCGAAGTCGAAGTCGAAGTCGAAGTCGAAGTCGAAGTCGAAGTCGAAGTCGAAGTCGATAGTCGATATCGATATGGAATCGAAGTCGAAGTCGAAGTCGAAGTCGAAGTCGAAGTCGAAGTCGAAGTCGAAGTCGAAGTCGAAGTCAAAGTCGAAGTCGAAGTCGAAGTCGAAGTCGAAGTCGAAGTCGAAGTCGAAGTCGAAGTCGAAGTCGAAGTCGAAGTCGAAGTCGAAGTCGAAGTCGAAGTCGAAGTCGAAGTCGAAGTCGAAGTCGAAGTCGAAGTCGAAGTCGAAGTCGAAGTCGAAGTCGAAGTCGAAGTCGAAGTCGAAGTCGAAGTCGAAGTCGAAGTCGAAGTCGAAGTCGAAGTCGAAGTCGAAGTCGAAGTCGAAGTCGAAGTCGAAGTCGAAGTCGAAGTCGAAGTCGAAGTCGAAGTCGAAGTCGAAGTCGAAGTCGAAGTCGAAGTCGAAGTCGAAGTCGAAGTCGAAGTCGAAGTCGAAGTCGAAGTCGAAGTCGAAGTCGAAGTCGAAGTCGAAGTCGAAGTCGAAGTCGAAGTCGAAGTCGAAGTCGAAGTCGAAGTCGAAGTCGAAGTCGAAGTCGAAGTCGAAGTCGAAGTCGAAGTCGAAGTCGAAGTCGAAGTCGAAGTCGAAGTCGAAGTCGAAGTCGAAGTCGAAGTCGAAGTCGAAGTCGAAGTCGAAGTCGAAGTCGAAGTCGAAGTCGAAGTCGAAGTCGAAGTCAAAGTCGAAGTCGAAGTCGAAGTCGAAGTCGAAGTCGAAGTCGAAGTCGAAGTAGAAGTCGAAGTCGAAGTCCAAGTCGATGTCGAAGTCGAAGTCGAAGTGGAAGTCAAAGTCGAAGTCGAAGTCGAAGTAGGAATAGAAGTCAAAGTCCAAGTCGATGTCGAAGTCGAAGTCGAAGTCGAAGTCGAAGTCGAAGTCGAAGTCGAAGTCGAAGTCGAAGTCGAAGTCGAAGTCGAAGTCGAAGTCGAAGTCGAAGTCGAAGTCGAAGTCGAAGTCGAAGTCGAAGTCGAAGTCGAAGTCGATAGTCGATAGTCGAAGTCGAAGTCGAAGTCGAAGTCGAAGTCGAAGTCGAAGTCGAAGTCGAAGTCGAAGTCGAAGTCGAAGTCGAAGTCGAAGTCGAAGTCGAAGTCGAAGTCGAAGTCGAAGTCGAAGTCGAAGTCGAAGTCGAAGTCGAAGTCGAAGTCGAAGTCGAAGTCGAAGTCGAAGTCGAAGTCGAAGTCGAAGTCGAAGTCGAAGTCGAAGTCGAAGTCGAAGTCGAAGTCGAAGTCGAAGTCGAAGTCGAAGTCGAAGTCGAAGTCGAAGTCGAAGTCGAAGTCGAAGTCGAAGTCGAAGTCGAAGTCGAAGTCGAAGTCGAAGTCGAAGTCGAAGTCGAAGTCGAAGTCGAAGTCGAAGTCGAAGTCGAAGTCGAAGTCGAAGTCGAAGTCGAAGTCGAAGTCGAAGTCGAAGTCGAAGTCAAAGTCGAAGTCGAAGTCGAAGTCGAAGTCGAAGTCGAAGTCGAAGTCGAAGTCGAAGTCGAAGTCGAAGTCGAAGTCGAAGTCGAAGTCGAAGTCGAAGTCGAAGTCGAAGTCGAAGTCGAAGTCGAAGTCGAAGTCGAAGTCGAAGTCGAAGTCGAAGTCGAAGTCGAAGTCGAAGTCGAAGTCGAAGTCGAAGTCGAAGTCGAAGTCGAAGTCGAAGTCGAAGTCGAAGTCGAAGTCGAAGTCGAAGTCGAAGTCGAAGTCGAAGTCGAAGTCGAAGTCGAAGTCGAAGTCGAAGTCGAAGTCGAAGTCGAAGTCGAAGTCGAAGTCGAAGTCGAAGTCGAAGTCGAAGTCGAAGTCGAAGTCGAAGTCGAAGTCGAAGTCGAAGTCGAAGTCGAAGTCGAAGTCGAAGTCGAAGTCGAAGTCGAAGTCGAAGTCGAAGTCGAAGTCGAAGTCGAAGTCGAAGTCGAAGTCGAAGTCGAAGTCGAAGTCGAAGTCGAAGTCGAAGTCGAAGTCGAAGTCGAAGTCGAAGTCGAAGTCGAAGTCGAAGTCGAAGTCGAAGTCGAAGTCGAAGTCGAAGTCGAAGTCGAAGTCGAAGTCAAAATCGAAGTCGAAGTCGAAGTCGAAGTCGAAGTCGAAGTCGAAGTCGAAGTCGAAGTCGAAGTCGAAGTCGAAGTCGAAGTCGAAGTCGAAGTCGAAGTCGAAGTCGAAGTCGAAGTCGAAGTCGAAGTCGAAGTCGAAGTCGAAGTCGAAGTCGAAGTCGAAGTCGAAGTCGAAGTCGAAGTCGAAGTCGAAGTCGAAGTCGAAGTCGAAGTCGAAGTCGAAGTCGAAGTCGAAGTCGAAGTCGAAGTCGAAGTCGAAGTCGAAGTCGAAGTCGAAGTCGAAGTCGAAGTCGAAGTCGAAGTCGAAGTCGAAGTCGAAGTCGAAGTCGAAGTCGAAGTCGAAGTCGAAGTCGAAGTCGAAGTCGAAGTCGAAGTCGAAGTCGAAGTCGAAGTCGAAGTCGAAGTCGAAGTCGAAGTCGAAGTCGAAGTCGAAGTCGAAGTCGAAGTCGAAGTCGAAGTCGAAGTCGAAGTCGAAGTCGAAGTCGAAGTCGAAGTCGAAGTCGAAGTCGAAGTCGAAGTCGAAGTCGAAGTCGAAGTCGAAGTCGAAGTCGAAGTCGAAGTCGAAGTCGAAGTCGAAGTCGAAGTCGAAGTCGAAGTCGAAGTCGAAGTCGAAGTCGAAGTCGAAGTCGAAGTCGAAGTCGAAGTCGAAGTCGAAGTCGAAGTCGAAGTCGAAGTCGAAGTCGAAGTCGAAGTCGAAGTCGAAGTCGAAGTCGAAGTCGAAGTCAAAGTCGAAGTCGAAGTCGAAGTCGAAGTCGAAGTCGAAGTCGAAGTCGAAGTCGAAGTCGAAGTCGAAGTCGAAGTCGAAGTCGAAGTCGAAGTCGAAGTCGAAGTCGAAGTCGAAGTCGAAGTCGAAGTCGAAGTCGAAGTCGAAGTCGAAGTCGAAGTCGAAGTCGAAGTCGAAGTCGAAGTCGAAGTCGAAGTCGAAGTCGAAGTCGAAGTCGAAGTCGAAGTCGAAGTCGAAGTCGAAGTCGAAGTCGAAGTCGAAGTCAAAGTCGAAGTCGAAGTCGAAGTCGAAGTCGAAGTCGAAGTCGAAGTCGAAGTCGAAGTCGAAGTCGAAGTCAAAGTCGAAGTCGAAGTCGAAGTCGAAGTCGAAGTCGAAGTCGAAGTCGAAGTCGAAGTCGAAGTCGAAGTCGAAGTCGAAGTCGAAGTCGAAGTCGAAGTCGAAGTCGAAGTCGAAGTCGAAGTCGAAGTCGAAGTCGAAGTCGAACTCGAAGTCGAAGTCGAAGTCGAAGTCGAAGTCGAAGTCGAAGTCAAAGTCGAAGTCGAAGTCAAAGTCGAAGTCGAAGTCGAAGTCGAAGTCGAAGTCGAAGTCGAAGTCGAAGTCGAAGTCGAAGTCGAAGTCGAAGTCGAAGTCGAAGTCGAAGTCGAAGTCGAAGTCGAAGTCGAAGTCGAAGTCGAAGTTGAAGTCGAAGTCGAAGTCGAAGTCGAAGTCGAAGTCGAAGTCGAAGTCGAAGTCGAAGTCGAAGTCAAAGTCGAAGTCGAAGTCGAAGTCGAAGTCGAAGTCGAAGTGGAAGTCGAAGTCGAAGTTGAAGTCGAAGTCGAAGTCGAAGTCGAAGTCGAAGTCAAAGTCGAAGTCGAAGTCGAAGTCGAAGTCGAAGTCGAAGTCGAAGTCGAAGTCGAAGTCGAAGTCGAAGTCGAAGTCGAAGTCGAAGTCGAAGTCGAAGTCGAAGTCGAAGTCGAAGTCGAAGTCGAAGTCGAAGTCGAAGTCGAAGTCAAAGTCGAAGTCGAAGTCGAAGTCGAAGTCGAAGTCGAAGTCGAAGTCGAAGTCGAAGTCGAAGTAGGAGTAGAAGTCCAAGTCCAAGTCGATGTCGAAGTCGAAGTCGAAGTGGAAGTCAAAGTCGAAGTCGAAGTGGAAGTAGAAATAGAAGTCAAAGTCGAAGTCGATGTCGAAGTCGAAGTCGAAGTGGAAGTCAAAATCGAAGTCGAAGTCGAAGTCGAAGTCGAAGTCGAAGTCGAAGTCGAAGTCGAAGTCGAAGTCGAAGTCGAAGTCGAAGTCGAAGTCGAAGTCGAAGTCGAAGTCGAAGTCGAAGTCGAAGTCGATAGTCGATATCGATATCGAAGTCGAAGTCGAAGTCGAAGTCGAAGTCGAAGTTGAAGTCGAAGTCGAAGTCGAAGTCGAAGTCGAAGTCGAAGTCGAAGTCGAAGTCGAAGTCGAAGTCGAAGTCGAAGTCGAAGTCGAAGTCGAAGTCGAAGTCGAAGTCGAAGTCGAAGTCGAAGTCGAAGTCGAAGTCGAAGTCGAAGTCGAAGTCGAAGTCGAAGTCGAAGTCGAAGTCGAAGTCGAAGTCGAAGTCGAAGTCGAAGTCGAAGTCGAAGTCGAAGTCGAAGTCGAAGTCGAAGTCGAAGTCGAAGTCGAAGTCGAAGTCGAAGTCGAAGTCGAAGTCGAAGTCGAAGTCGAAGTCGAAGTCGAAGTCGAAGTCGAAGTCGAAGTCGAAGTCGAACTCGAAGTCGAAGTCGAAGTCGAAGTCGAAGTCGAAGTCGAAGTCGAAGTCGAAGTCGAAGTCGAAGTCGAAGTCGAAGTCGAAGTCGAAGTCGAAGTCGAAGTCGAAGTCGAAGTCGAAGTCGAAGTCGAAGTCGAAGTCGAAGTCGAAGTCGAAGTCGAAGTCGAAGTCGAAGTCGAAGTCGAAGTCGAAGTCGAAGTCGAAGTCGAAGTCGAAGTCGAAGTCGAAGTCGAAGTCGAAGTCGAAGTCGAAGTCGAAGTCGAAGTCGAAGTCGAAGTCGAAGTCGAAGTCGAAGTCGAAGTTGAAGTCGAAGTCGAAGTCGAAGTCGAAGTCGAAGTCGAAGTCGAAGTCGAAGTCGAAGTCGAAGTCGAAGTCGAAGTCGAAGTCGAAGTCGAAGTCGAAGTCGAAGTCGAAGTCGAAGTCGAAGTCGAAGTCGAAGTCGAAGTCGAAGTCGAAGTCGAAGTCGAAGTCGAAGTCGAAGTCGAAGTCGAAGTCGAAGTCGAAGTCGAAGTCGAAGTCGAAGTCAAAGTCGAAGTCGAAGTCGAAGTCGAAGTCGAAGTCGAAGTCGAAGTCGAAGTCAAAGCCGAAGTCGAAGTCGAAGTCGAAGTCGAAGTCGAAGTCGAAGTCGAAGTCGAAGTCGAAGTCCAAGTCGAAGTCGAAGTCGAAGTCGAAGTCGAAGTCGAAGTCGAAGTCGAAGTCGAAGTCGAAGTCGAAGTCGAAGTCGAAGTCGATGTCGAAGTCGAAGTCGAAGTCGAAGTCGAAGTCGAAGTCGAAGTCGAAGTCGAAGTCGAAGTCGAAGTCGAAGTCGAAGTCGAAGTCGAAGTCGAAGTCGAAGTCGAAGTCGAAGTCGAAGTCGAAGTCGAAGTCGAAGTCGAAGTCGAAGTCGAAGTCGAAGTCGAAGTCGAAGTCGAAGTCGAAGTCGAAGTCGAAGTCGAAGTCGAAGTCGAAGTCGAAGTCGAAGTCGAAGTCGAAGTCGAAGTCGAAGTCGAAGTCGAAGTCGAAGTCGAAGTCGAAGTCGAAGTCGAAGTCGAAGTCGAAGTCGAAGTCGAAGTCGAAGTCGAAGTCGAAGTCGAAGTCGAAGTCGAAGTCGAAGTCGAAAGTCGAAGTCGAAGTCGAAGTCGAAGTCGAAGTCGAAGTCGAAGTCGAAGTCGAAGTCGAAGTCGAAGTCGAAGTCGAAGTCGAAGTCGAAGTCGAAGTCGAAGTCGAAGTCGAAGTCGAAGTCGAAGTCGAAGTCGAAGTCGAAGTCGAAGTCGAAGTCGAAGTCGAAGTCGAAGTCGAAGTCGAAGTCGAAGTCGAAGTCGAAGTCGAAGTCGAAGTCGAAGTCGAAGTCGAAGTCGAAGTCGAAGTCGAAGTCGAAGTCGAAGTCGAAGTCGAAGTCGAAGTCGAAGTCGAAGTCGAAGTCGAAGTCGAAGTCGAAGTCGAAGTCGAAGTCAAAGTCGAAGTCGAAGTCGAAGTCGAAGTCGAAGTCGAAGTCGAAGTCGAAGTCGAAGTCGAAGTCGAAGTCGAAGTCGAAGTCGAAGTCGAAGTCGAAGTCGAAGTCGAAGTCGAAGTCGAAGTCGAAGTCGAAGTCGAAGTCGAAGTCGAAGTCGAAGTCGAAGTCGAAGTCGAAGTCGAAGTCGAAGTCGAAGTCGAAGTCGAAGTCGAAGTCGAAGTCGAAGTCGAAGTCGAAGTCGAAGTCGAAGTCGAAGTCGAAGTCGAAGTCGAAGTCGAAGTCGAAGTCGAAGTCGAAGTCGAAGTCGAAGTCGAAGTCGAAGTCAAAGTCAAAGTCGAAGTCGAAGTCGAAGTCGAAGTCGAAGTCGAAGTCGAAGTCGAAGTCGAAGTCGAAGTCGAAGTCGAAGTCGAAGTCGAAGTCGAAGTCGAAGTCGAAGTCGAAGTCGAAGTCGAAGTCGAAGTCGAAGTCGAAGTCGAAGTCGAAGTCGAAGTCGAAGTCGAAGTCGAAGTCGAAGTCGAAGTCGAAGTCGAAGTCGAAGTCGAAGTCGAAGTCGAAGTCGAAGTCGAAGTCGAAGTCGAAGTCGAAGTCGAAGTCGAAGTCGAAGTCGAAGTCGAAGTCGAAGTCGAAGTCGAAGTCGAAGTCGAAGTCGAAGTCGAAGTCGAAGTCGAAGTCGAAGTCGAAGTCGAAGTCGAAGTCGAAGTCGAAGTCGAAGTCGAAGTCGAACTCGAAGTCGAAGTCGAAGTCGAAGTCGAAGTCGAAGTCGAAGTCGAAGTCGAAGTCGAAGTCGAAGTCGAAGTCGAAGTCGAAGTCGAAGTCAAAGTCGAAGTCGAAGTCGAAGTCGAAGTCGAAGTCGAAGTCGAAGTCAAAGTCGAAGTCGAAGTCGAAGTCGAAGTCGAAGTCGAAGTCGAAGTCGAAGTGGAAGTCGAAGTCGAAGTCGAAGTCGAAGTCGAAGTCGAAGTCGAAGTCAAAGTCGAAGTCGAAGTCGAAGTCGAAGTCGAAGTCGAAGTCGAAGTCGAAGTCGAAGTCGAAGTCGAAGTCGAAGTCGAAGTCGAAGTCGAAGTCGATGTCGAAGTCGAAGTCGAAGTCGAAGTCGAAGTCGAAGTCGAAGTCGAAGTAGGAATAGAAGTCGATAGTCCAAGTCGATGTCGAAGTCGAAGTCGAAGTGGAAGTCGAAGTCGAAGTCGAAGTCGAAGTCGAAGTCGAAGTCGAAGTCGAAGTCGAAGTCGAAGTCGAAGTCGAAGTCGAAGTCGAAGTCGAAGTCGAAGTCGAAGTCGAAGTCGAAGTCGAAGTCGAAGTCGAAGTCGAAGTCGAAGTCGAAGTCGAAGTCGAAGTCGAAGTCGAAGTCGAAGTCGAAGTCGAAGTCGAAGTCGAAGTCGAAGTCGAAGTCGAAGTCGAAGTCGAAGTCGAAGTCGAAGTCGAAGTCGAAGTCGAAGTCGAAGTCGAAGTCGAAGTCGAAGTCGAAGTCGAAGTCGAAGTCGAAGTCGAAGTCGAAGTCGAAGTCGAAGTCGAAGTCGAAGTAGAAGTCGAAGTCGAAGTCGAAGTCGAAGTCGAAGTCGAAGTCGAAGTCGAAGTCGAAGTCGAAGTCGAAGTCGAAGTCGAAGTCGAAGTCGAAGTCGAAGTCGAAGTCGAAGTCGAAGTCGAAGTCGAAGTCGAAGTCGAAGTCGAAGTCGAAGTCGAAGTCGAAGTCGAACTCGAAGTCGAAGTCGAAGTCGAAGTCGAAGTCGAAGTCGAAGTCGAAGTCGAAGTCGAAGTCGAAGTCAAAGTCGAAGTCGAAGTCGAAGTCGAAGTCGAAGTCGAAGTCGAAGTCGAAGTCGAAGTCGAAGTCGAAGTCGAAGTCGAAGTCGAAGTCGAAGTCGAAGTCGAAGTCGAAGTCGAAGTCGAAGTCGAAGTCGAAGTCGAAGTCGAAGTCGAAGTCGAAGTCGAAGTCGAAGTCAAAGTCAAAGTCGAAGTCGAAGTCGAAGTCGAAGTCGAAGTCGAAGTTGAAGTCGAAGTCGAAGTCGAAGTCGAAGTCGAAGTCGAAGCCGAAGTCGAAGTCGAAGTCGAAGTCGAAGTCGAAGTCGAAGTCGAAGTCGAAGTCGAAGTCGAAGTCGAAGTCGAAGTCGAAGTCGAAGTCGAAGTCGAAGTCGAAGTCGAAGTCGAAGTCGAAGTCGAAGTCGAAGTCGAAGTCGAAGTCGAAGTCGAAGTCGAAGTCGAAGTCGAAGTCGAAGTCGAAGTCGAAGTCGAAGTCGAAGTCGAAGTCGAAGTCGAAGTCGAAGTCGAAGCCGAAGTCGAAGTCGAAGTCGAAGTCGAAGTCGAAGTCGAAGTCGAAGTCGAAGTCGAAGTCGAAGTCGAAGTCGAAGTCGAAGTCGAAGTCGAAGTCGAAGTCGAAGTCGAAGTCGAAGTCGAAGTCGAAGTCGAAGTCGAAGTCGAAGTCGAAGTGGAAGTCGAAGTCGAAGTCGAAGTCGAAGTCGAAGTCGAAGTCGAAGTCGAAGTCGAAGTCGAAGTCGAAGTCGAAGTCGAAGTCGAAGTCGAAGTCGAAGTCGAAGTCGAAGTCGAAGTCGAAGTCGAAGTCGAAGTCGAAGTCGAAGTCGAAGTCGAAGTCGAAGTCGAAGTCGAAGTCGAAGTCGAAGTCGAAGTCGAAGTCGAAGTCGAAGTCGAAGTCGAAGTCGAAGTCGAAGTCGAAGTCGAAGTCGAAGTCGAAGTCGAAGTCGAAGTCGAAGTCGAAGTCGAAGTCGAAGTCGAAGTCGAAGTCGAAGTCGAAGTCGAAGTCGAAGTCGAAGTCGAAGTCGAAGTCGAAGTCGAAGTCGAAGTCGAAGTCGAAGTCGAAGTCGAAGTCGAAGTCGAAGTCGAAGTCGAAGTCGAAGTCGAAGTCGAAGTCGAAGTCGAAGTCGAAGTCGAAGTCGAAGTCGAAGTCGAAGTCGAAGTCGAAGTCGAAGTCGAAGTCGAAGTCGAAGTCGAAGTCGAAGTCGAAGTCGAAGTCGAAGTCGAAGTCGAAGTCGAAGTCGAAGTCGAAGTCGAAGTCGAAGTCGAAGTCGAAGTCGAAGTCGAAGTCGAAGTCGAAGTCGAAGTCGAAGTCGAAGTCGAAGTCGAAGTCGAAGTCGAAGTCGAAGTCGAAGTCGAAGTCGAAGTCGAAGTCGAAGTCGAAGTCGAAGTCGAAGTCGAAGTCGAAGTCGAAGTCGAAGTCGAAGTCGAAGTCAAAGTCAAAGTCGAAGTCGAAGTCGAAGTCGAAGTCGAAGTCGAAGTCGAAGTCGAAGTCGAAGTCGAAGTCGAAGTCGAAGTCGAAGTCGAAGTCGAAGTCGAAGTCGAAGTCGAAGTCGAAGTCGAAGTCGAAGTCGAAGTCGAAGTCGAAGTCGAAGTCGAAGTCGAAGTCGAAGTCGAAGTCGAAGTCGAAGTCGAAGTCGAAGTCGAAGTCGAAGTCGATATGGATATCGAAGTCGAAGTCGAAGTCGAAGTCGAAGTCGAAGTCGAAGTCGAAGTCGAAGTCGAAGTCGAAGTCGAAGTCGAAGTCGAAGTCGAAGTCGAAGTCGAAGTCGAAGTCGAAGTCGAAGTCGAAGTCGAAGTCGAAGTCGAAGTCGAAGTCGAAGTCAAAGTCGAAGTCGAAGTCGAAGTCGAAGTCGAAGTCGAAGTCGAAGTCGAAGTCGAAGTCGAAGTCGAAGTCGAAGTCGAAGTCGAAGTCGAAGTCGAAGTCGAAGTCGAAGTCGAAGTCGAAGTCGAAGTCGAAGTCGAAGTCGAAGTCGAAGTCGAAGTCGAAGTCAAAGTCGAAGTCGAAGTCGAAGTCGAAGTCGAAGTCGAAGTCGAAGTCGAAGTCGAAGTCGAAGTCGAAGTCGAAGTCGAAGTCGAAGTCGAAGTCGAAGTCGAAGTCGAAGTCGAAGTCGAATTCGAAGTCGAAGTCGAAGTCGAAGTCGAAGTCGAAGTCGAAGTTGAAGTCGAAGTCGAAGTCGAAGTCGAAGTCGAAGTCGAAGTCGAAGTCGAAGTCGAAGTCGAAGTCGAAGTCGAAGTCGAAGTCGAAGTCGAAGTGCGAAGTCGAAGTCGAAGTCGAAGTCGAAGTCGAAGTCGAAGTCGAAGTCGAAGTCGAAGTCGAAGTCGAAGTCGAAGTCGAAGTCGAAGTCGAAGTCGAAGTCGAAGTCGAAGTCGAAGTCGAAGTCGAAGTCGAAGTCGAAGTCGAAGTCGAAGTCGAAGTCGAAGTCGAAGTCGAAGTCGAAGTCGAAGTCGAAGTCGAAGTCGAAGTCGAAGTCGAAGTCGAAGTAGAAGTCGAAGTCGAAGTCGAATTCGAAGTCAAAGCCGAAGTCGAAGTCGAAGTCGAAGTCGAAGTCGAAGTCGAAGTCGAAGTAGAAGTAGAAGTCCAAGTCCAAGTCGATGTCGAAGTCGAAGTGGAAGTAAAAATCGAAGTCGAAGTCGAAGTCGAAGTCGAAGTCGAAGTCCAAGTCGATGTCGAAGTCGAAGTCGAAGTCGAAGTCGAAGTCGAAGTCGAAGTCGAAGTCGAAGTCGAAGTCGAAGTCGAAGTCGAAGTCGAAGTCGAAGTCGAAGTCGAAGTCGAAGTCGAAGTCGAAGTCGAAGTCGAAGTCGAAGTCGAAGTCGAAGTCAAAGTCGAAGTCGAAGTCGAAGTCGAAGTCGAAGTCGAAGTCGAAGTCGAAGTCGAAGTCGAAGTCGAAGTCGAAGTCGAAGTCGAAGTCGAAGTCGAAGTCGAAGTCGAAGTCGAAGTCGAAGTCGAAGTCGAAGTCGAAGTCGAAGTCGAAGTCGAAGTCGAAGTCGAAGTCGAAGTCGAAGTCGAAGTCGAAGTCGAAGTCGAAGTCGAAGTCGAAGTCGAAGTCGAAGTCAAAGTCGAAGTCAAAGTCGAAGTCGAAGTCGAAGTCGAAGTCGAAGTCGAAGTCGAAGTCGAAGTCGAAGTCGAAGTCGAAGTCGAAGTCGAAGTCGAAGTCGAAGTCGAAGTCGAAGTCGAAGTCGAAGTCGAAGTCGAAGTCGAAGTCGAAGTCGAAGTCGAAGTCGAAGTCGAAGTCGAAGTCGAAGCCGAAGTCGAAGTCGAAGTCGAAGTCGAAGTCGAAGTCGAAGTCGAAGTCGAAGTCGAAGTCGAAGTCGAAGTCGAAGTCGAAGTCGAAGTCGAAGTCGAAGTCGAAGTCGAAGTCGAAGTCGAAGTCGAAGTCGAAGTCGAAGTCGAAGTCGAAGTCGAAGTCGAAGTAGAAGTGAAGTCCAAGTCGAAGTCGAAGTCGAAGTGGAAGTGGAAGATCGAAGTCGAAGTTGAAGTCGAAGTCGAAGTCGAAGTCCAAGTCGATGTCGAAGTCGAAGTCGAAGTCGAAGTCGAAGTCGAAGTCGAAGTCGAAGTCGAAGTCGAAGTCGAAGTCGAAGTCGAAGTCGAAGTCGAAGTCGAAGTCGAAGTCGAAGTCGAAGTCGAAGTCGAAGTCGAAGTCGAAGTCGAAGTCGAAGTCGAAGTCGAAGTCGAAGTCGAAGTCGAAGTCGAAGTCGAAGTCGAAGTCGAAGTCGAAGTCGAAGTCGAAGTCGAAGTCGAAGTCGAAGTCGAAGTCGAAGTCGAAGTCGAAGTCGAAGTCGAAGTCGAAGTCGAAGTCGAAGTCGAAGTCGAAGTCGAAGTCGAAGTCGAAGTCGAAGTCGAAGTCGAAGTCGAAGTCGAAGTCGAAGTCGAAGTCGAAGTCGAAGTCGAAGTCAAAGTCAAAGTCGAAGTCGAAGTCGAAGTCGAAGTCGAAGTCGAAGTCGAAGTCGAAGTCGAAGTCGAAGTCGAAGTCGAAGTCGAAGTCGAAGTCGAAGTCGAAGTCGAAGTCGAAGTCGAAGTCGAAGTCGAAGTCGAAGTCGAAGTCGAAGTCGAAGTCGAAGTCGAAGTCGAAGTCGAAGTCGAAGTCGAAGTCGAAGTCGAAGTCGAAGTCGAAGTCGAAGTCGAAGTCGAAGTCGAAGTCGAAGTCGAAGTCGAAGTCGAAGTCGAAGTCGAAGTCGAAGTCGAAGTCGAAGTCGAAGTCGAAGTCGAAGTCGAAGTCGAAGTCAAAGTCGAAGTCAAAGTCGAAGTCGAAGTCGAAGTCGAAGTCGAAGTCGAAGTCGAAGTCGAAGTCGAAGTCGAAGTCGAAGTCGAAGTCGAAGTCGAAGTCGAAGTCGAAGTCGAAGTCGAAGTCGAAGTCGAAGTCGAAGTCGAAGTCGAAGTCGAAGTCGAAGTCGAAGTCGAAGTCGAAGTCGAAGTCGAAGTCGAAGTCGAAGTCGAAGTCGAAGTCGAAGTCGAAGTCGAAGTCGAAGTCGAAGTCGAAGTCGAAGTCGAAGTCGAAGTCGAAGTCGAAGTCGAAGTCGAAGTCGAAGTCGAAGTCGAAGTCGAAGTCGAAGTCGAAGTCGAAGTCGAAGTCGAAGTCGAAGTCGAAGTCGAAGTCGAAGTCGAAGTCGAAGTCGAAGTCGAAGTCGAAGTCGAAGTCGAAGTCGAAGTCGAAGTCGAAGTCGAAGTCGAAGTCGAAGTCGAAGTCGAAGTCGAAGTCGAAGTCGAAGTCGAAGTCGAAGTCGAAGTCGAAGTCGAAGTCGAAGTCGAAGTCGAAGTCGAAGTCGAAGTCGAAGTCGAAGTCGAAGTCGAAGTCGAAGTCGAAGTCGAAGTCGAAGTCGAAGTCGAAGTCGAAGTCGAAGTCGAAGTCGAAGTCGAAGTCGAAGTCGAAGTCGAAGTCGAAGTCGAAGTCGAAGTCGAAGTCGAAGTCGAAGTCGAAGTCGAAGTCGAAGTCGAAGTCGAAGTCGAAGTCGAAGTCGAAGTCGAAGTCGAAGTCGAAGTCGAAGTCGAAGTCGAAGTCGAAGTCGAAGTCGAAGTCGAAGTCGAAGTCGAAGTCGAAGTCGAAGTCGAAGTCGAAGTCGAAGTCGAAGTCGAAGTCGAAGTCGAAGTCGAAGTCGAAGTCGAAGTCGAAGTCGAAGTCGAAGTCGAAGTCGAAGTCGAAGTCGAAGTCGAAGTCGAAGTCGAAGTCGAAGTCGAAGTCGAAGTCGAAGTCGAAGTCGAAGTCGAAGTCGAAGTCGAAGTCGAAGTCGAAGTCGAAGTCGAAGTCGAAGTCGAAGTCGAAGTCGAAGTCGAAGTCGAAGTCGAAGTCGAAGTCGAAGTCGAAGTCGAAGTCGAAGTCGAAGTCGAAGTCGAAGTCGAAGTCGAAGTCGAAGTCGAAGTCGAAGTCGAAGTCGAAGTCGAAGTCGAAGCCGAAGTCGAAGTCGAAGTCGAAGTCGAAGTCGAAGTCGAAGTCGAAGTCGAAGTAGAAGTCGAAGTCGAAGTCGAAGTCGAAGTCGAAGTGGAAGTGGAAGTCGAAGTCGAAGTCGAAGTCGAAGTCGAAGTCGAAGTCCAAGTCGATGTCGAAGTCGAAGTCGAAGTCGAAGTCGAAGTCGAAGTCGAAGTCGAAGTCGAAGTCGAAGTCGAAGTCGAAGTCGAAGTCGAAGTCGAAGTCGAAGTCGAAGTCGAAGTCGAAGTCGAAGTCGAAGTCGAAGTCGAAGTCGAAGTCAAAGTCGAAGTCGAAGTCGAAGTCGAAGTCGAAGTCGAAGTCGAAGTCGAAGTCGAAGTCGAAGTCGAAGTCGAAGTCGAAGTCGAAGTCGAAGTCGAAGTCGAAGTCGAAGTCGAAGTCGAAGTCGAAATCGAAGTCGAAGTCGAAGTCGAAGTCGAAGTCGAAGTCGAAGTCGAAGTCGAAGTCGAAGTCGAAGTCGAAGTCGAAGTCGAAGTCGAAGTCGAAGTCGAAGTCGAAGTCGAAGTCAAAGTCAAAGTCGAAGTCGAAGTCGAAGTCGAAGTCGAAGTCGAAGTCGAAGTCGAAGTCGAAGTCGAAGTCGAAGTCGAAGTCGAAGTCGAAGTCAAAGTCGAAGTCGAAGTCGAAGTCGAAGTCGAAGTCGAAGTCGAAGTCGAAGTCGAAGTCGAAGTCGAAGTCGAAGTCGAAGTCGAAGTCGAAGTCGAAGTCGAAGTCGAAGTCGAAGTCGAAGTCGAAGTCGAAGTCGAAGTCGAAGTCGAAGTCGAAGTCGAAGTCGAAGTCGAAGTCGAAGTCGAAGTCGAAGTCGAAGTCGAAGTCGAAGTCGAAGTCGAAGTCGAAGTCGAAGTCGAAGTCGAAGTCGAAGTCGAAGTCGAAGTCGAAGTCGAAGTCGAAGTCGAAGTCGAAGTCGAAGTCGAAGTCGAAGTCGAAGTCGAAGTCGAAGTCGAAGTCGAAGTCGAAGTCGAAGTCGAAGTCGAAGTCGAAGTCGAAGTCGAAGTCGAAGTCGAAGTCGAAGTCGAAGTCGAAGTCGAAGTCGAAGTCGAAGTCGAAGTCGAAGTCGAAGTCGAAGTCGAAGTCGAAGTCGAAGTCGAAGTCGAAGTCGAAGTCGAAGTCGAAGTCGAAGTCGAAGTCGAAGTCGAAGTCGAAGTCGAAGTCGAAGTCGAAGTCGAAGTCGAAGTCGAAGTCGAAGTCGAAGTCGAAGTCGAAGTCGATGTCGAAGTCGAAGTCGAAGTCGAAGTCGAAGTCGAAGTCGAAGTCGAAGTCGAAGTCGAAGTCGAAGTCGAAGTCGAAGTCGAAGTCGAAGTCGAAGTCGAAGTCGAAGTCGAAGTCGAAGTCGAAGTCGAAGTCGAAGTCGAAGTCGAAGTCGAAGTCGAAGTCGAAGTCGAAGTCGAAGTCGAAGTCGAAGTCGAAGTCGAAGTCGAAGTCGAAGTCGAAGTCGAAGTCGAAGTCGAAGTCGAAGTCGAAGTCGAAGTCGAAGTCGAAGTCGAAGTCGAAGTCGAAGTCGAAGTCGAAGTCGAAGTCGAAGTCGAAGTCGAAGTCGAAGTCGAAGTCGAAGTCGAAGTCGAAGTCGAAGTCGAAGTCGAAGTCGAAGTCGAAGTCGAAGTCGAAGTCGAAGTCGAAGTCGAAGTCGAAGTCGAAGTCGAAGTCGAAGTCGAAGTCGAAGTCGAAGTCGAAGTCGAAGTCGAAGTCGAAGTCGAAGTCGAAGTCGAAGTCGAAGTCGAAGTCGAAGTCGAAGTCGAAGTCGAAGTCGAAGTCGAAGTCGAAGTCGAAGTCGAAGTCGAAGTCGAAGTCGAAGTCGAAGTCGAAGTCGAAGTCGAAGTCGAAGTCGAAGTCGAAGTCGAAGTCGAAGTCGAAGTCGAAGTCGAAGTCGAAGTCGAAGTCGAAGTCGAAGTCGAAGTCGAAGTCGAAGTCGAAGTCGAAGTCGAAGTCGAAGTCGAAGTCGAAGTCGAAGTCGAAGTCGAAGTCGAAGTCGAAGTAGAAGTCGAAGTCGAAGTCGAAGTCGATGTCGAAGTCGAAGTCGAAGTGGAAGTCGAAGTCGAAGTCGAAGTGGAAGTCGGAGTAGAAGTCGAAGTCGAAGTCGATGTCGAAGTCGAAGTCGAAGTGGAAGTCAAAATCGAAGTCGAAGTCGAAGTCGAAGTCGAAGTCGAAGTCGAAGTCGAAGTCGAAGTCGAAGTCGAAGTCGATATCGATATCGATATGGATATCGAAGTCGAAGTCGAAGTCGAAGTCGAAGTCGAAGTTGAAGTCGAAGTCGAAGTCGAAGTCGAAGTCAAAGTCGAAGTCGAAGTCGAAGTCGAAGTCGAAGTCGAAGTCGAAGTCGAAGTCGAAGTCGAAGTCGAAGTCGAAGTCGAACTCGAAGTCGAAGTCGAAGTCGAAGTCGAAGTCGAAGTCGGAGTCAAAGTCGAAGTCGAAGTCAAAGTCGAAGTCGAAGTCGAAGTCGAAGTCGAAGTCGAAGTCGAAGTCGAAGTCGAAGTCGAAGTCGAAGTCGAAGTCGAAGTCGAAGTCGAAGTCGAAGTCGATATCGAATGATTCGAAGTCGAGTCGAAGTCGAAGTCGAAGTCGAAGTTGAAGTCGAAGTCGAAGTCGAAGTCGAAGTCAAAGTCGAAGTCGAAGTCAAAGTCGAAGTCGAAGTCGAAGTCGAAGTCGAAGTCGAAGTCGAAGTCGAAGTCGAAGTCGAAGTCGAAGTCGAAGTCGAAGTCGGAGTCAAAGTAGAAGTCGAAGTCGAAGTCGAAGTCGAAGTCGAAGTCGAAGTCGAAGTCGAAGTCGAAGTCGAAGTCGAAGTCGGAGTCAAAGTCGAATTCGAAGTCGAAGTCGAAGTCGGAGTCAAAGTCGAATTCGAAGTCAAAGCCGAAGTCGAAGTCGAAGTCGAAGTCGAAGTCGAAGTCGAAGTCGAAGTAGAAGTAGAAGTCCAAGTCCAAGTCGATGTCGAAGTCGAAGTGGAAGTGAAACCGAAGTCGAAGTTGAAGTCGAAGTCGAAGTCGAAGTCCAAGTCGATGTCGAAGTCGAAGTCGAAGTCGAAGTCCAAGTCGAAGTCGAAGTCGAAGTCGAAGTCGAAGTGAAGTCGAAGTCGAAGTCGAAGTCGAAGTCGAAGTCGAAGTCGAAGTCGAAGTCGAAGTCGAAGTCAAAGTCGAAGTCGAAGTCGAAGTCGAAGTCGAAGTCGAAGGCGAAGTCGAAGTCGAAGTCGAAGTCGAAGTCGAAGTCGAAGTCGAAGTCGAAGTCGAAGTCGAAGTCGAAGTCGGAGTCGAAGTCGAAGTCGAAGTCGAAATCGATGTCGATGTCGATGTCGAAGTCGAAGTCGAGGTCGAAGTCGAAGTCGAAGTCGAAGTCGAAGTCGAAGTCGAAGTCGAAGTCGAAGTCGAAGTCGAAGTCGAAGTCGAAGTCAAAGTCGAAGTCGAAGTCGAAGTCGAAGTCGTAGTCGAAGTCGAAGTCGAAGTCGGAGTCGAAGTCGAAGTCGAAGTCGAAGTCGAAGTCGAAGTCGAAGTCGAAGTCGAAGTCGAAGTCGAAGTCGTAGTCGAAGTCGAAGTCGAAGTCGAAGTCGAAGCCGAAGTCGAAGTCGAAGTCGAAGTCGTAGGCGATGTCGAAGTCGAAGTCGAAGTCGAAGTCGAAGTCGAAGTCGAAGTCGAAGTCGAAGTCGAAGTCGAAGTCGAAGTCGAAGTCGAAGTCGAAGTCGAAGTCGAAGTCGAAGTCGAAGTCGAAATCGATGTCAAAGTCAAAGTCGAAGTCAAAGTCGAAGTCGAAGTCGAAGTCGAAGTCGAAGTCGAAGTCGAAGTCGAAGTCGAAGTCGAAGTCGAAGTCGAAGTCGAAGTCGAAGTCGAAGTCGAAGTCGAAGTCGAAGCCGAAGTCGAAGTCGAAGTCGATATCGATATCGATGTCGATGTCGAAGTCGAAGTCGAAGTCGAAGTCGAAGTCGAAGTCGAAGTCGAAGTCGAAGTGGAAGTCGAAGTCGAAGTCGACGTCGAAGTCGAAGTCGAAGTCGAAGTCGAAGTCGAGATCGATGTCGAAGTCGAAGTCGAAGTCGAAGTCGAAGTCGAAGTCGAAGTCGAAGTCGAAGTCGAAGTCGAAGTCGAAGTCGAAGTCGAAGTCGAAGTCGAAGTCGAAGTCGAAGTCGAAGTCGAAGTCGAAGTCGAAGTCGAAGTCGAAGTCGAAGTCGAAGTCGAAGTCGAAGTCGGGGAAGTCGAAGTCGAAGTCGAAGTCGTAGTCGAAGTCGAAGTCGAAGTCGAAGTCGAAGTCGAAGTAGAAGTCGAAGTCGAAGTAGAAGTCGAAGTCGAAGTCGAAGTCGAAGTCGAAGTCGAAGTCGATAGTCGATAGTCGAAGTCGAAGCCGAAGTCGAAGCCGAAGTCGAAGTCGAAGTCGAAGTCGAAGCCGAAGTCGAAGTCGAAGTCGAAGCCGAAGCCGAAGTCGAAGTCGAAGTCGAAGTCGAAGCCGAAGTCGAAGTCGAAGTCGAAGCCGAAGTCGAAGTCGAAGTCGAAGTCGAAGTCGAAGTCGAAGTCGAAGTCAAAGTCGAAGTCGAAGTCGAAGTCGAAGTTGAAGTCGAAGCTGAAGTCGAAGTCGAAGTCGAAGTCGAAGTCGAAGTCGAAGTCGAAGTCGAAGCCGAAGTCGAAGTCAAAGTCGAAGTCGAAGTCGAAGTCGAAGTCGAAGGCGAAGTCGAAGTCGAAGTCGAAGTCGAAGTCAAAGTCGAAGTCGAAGTCGCAGTCGAAGTCGAAGTCGAAGTCGAAGTCGAAGTCGAAGTCGAAGTCGAAGTCGAAGCCGAAGTCGAAGTCGAAGTCGAAGTCGAAGTCGAAGTCGAAGTCGAAGTCGAAGTCGAAGTCGAAGTCGAAGTGGAAGTCGAAGTCAAAGTCGAAGGCGAAGTCGAAGTCGAAGTCGAAGTCGATATCGAAGTCGAAGTCGATATGGAAGTCGAAGTCGAAGTCGAAGTCGAAGTCGAAGTCGAAGTCGAAGTCGAAGTCGAAGTCGAAGTCGAAGCCGAAGTCGAAATCGAAATCGATATCGATGTCGAAGTCGAAGTCGAAGTCGAAGTCGAAGCCGAAGTCGAAGTCGAAGTCGAAGTCGAAGTCGAAGTCGAAGTCGAAGTCGAAGTCGAAGTCGAAGTCGAAGCCGAAGTCGAAGTCGAAGTCGAAGTCGAAGTCGAAGTCGAAGTCGAAGTCGAAGTCGAAGTCGAAGTCGAAGTCGAAGTCGAAGTCGAAGTCGAAGTCGAAGTCGAAGTCGAAGTCGAAGTCGAAGTCGAAGTCGAAGTCGAAGTCGAAGTAGAAGTCGAAGTAGAAGTAGAAGTCCAAGTCCAAGTCGATGTCGAAGTCGAAGTCGAAGTCGAAGTCGAAGTCGAAGTCGAAGTCGAAGTCGAAGTCGAAGTCGAAGTCGAAGTCGAAGTCGAAGTCGAACTCGAAGTCGAAGTCGAAGTCGAAGTCGAAGTCGAAGTCGAAGTCGAAGTCGAAGTCGAAGTCGAAGTCGAAGTCGAAGTCGAAGTCGAAGTCGAAGTCGAAGTCGAAGTCGAAGTCGAAGTCGAAGTCGAAGTCGAAGTCGAAGTCGAAGTCGAAGTCGAAGTCGAAGTCGAAGTCGAAGTCGAAGTCGAAGTCGAAGTCGAAGTCGAAGTCGAAGTCGAAGTCGAAGTCGAAGTCGAAGTCGAAGTCGAAGTCGAAGTCGAAGTCGAAGTCGAAGTCGAAGTCGAAGTCGAAGTCGAAGTCGAAGTCGAAGTCGAAGTCGAAGTCGAAGTCGAAGTCGAAGTCGAAGTCGAAGTCGAAGTCGAAGTCGAAGTCGAAGTCGAAGTCGAAGTCGAAGTCGAAGTCGAAGTCGAAGTCGAAGTCGAAGTCGAAGTCGAAGTCGAAGTCGAAGTCGAAGTCGAAGTCGAAGTCGAAGTCGAAGTCGAAGTCGAAGTCGAAGTCGAAGTCGAAGTCGAAGTCGAAGTCGAAGTCGAAGTCGAAGTCGAAGTCGAAGTCGAAGTCGAAGTCGAAGTCGAAGTCGAAGTCGAAGTCGAAGTCGAAGTCGAAGTCGAAGTCGAAGTCGAAGTCGAAGTCGAAGTCGAAGTCGAAGTCGAAGTCGAAGTCGAAGTCGAAGTCGAAGTCGAAGTCGAAGTCGAAGTCGAAGTCGAAGTCGAAGTCGAAGTCGAAGTCGAAGTCGAAGTCGAAGTCGAAGTCGAAGTCGAAGTCGAAGTCGAAGTCGAAGTCGAAGTCGAAGTCGAAGTCGAAGTCGAAGTCGAAGTCGAAGTCGAAGTCGAAGTCGAAGTCGAAGTCGAAGTCGAAGTCGAAGTCGAAGTCGAAGTCGAAGTCGAAGTCGAAGTCGAAGTCGAAGTCGAAGTCGAAGTCGAAGTCGAAGTCGAAGTCGAAGTCGAAGTCGAAGTCGAAGTCGAAGTCGAAGTCGAAGTCGAAGTCGAAGTCGAAGTCGAAGTCGAAGTCGAAGTCGAAGTCGAAGTCGAAGTCGAAGTCGAAGTCGAAGTCGAAGTCGAAGTCGAAGTCGAAGTCGAAGTCGAAGTCGAAGTCGAAGTCGAAGTCGAAGTCGAAGTCGAAGTCGAAGTCGAAGTCGAAGTCGAAGTCGAAGTCGAAGTCGAAGTCGAAGTCGAAGTCGAAGTCGAAGTCGAAGTCGAAGTCGAAGTCGAAGTCGAAGTCGAAGAAGTCGAAGTCGAAGTCGAAGTCGATAGTCGAAGTCGAAGTCGAAGTCGAAGTCGAAGTCGAAGTCGAAGTCGAAGTCGAAGTCGAAGTCGAAGTCGAAGTCGAAGTCGAAGTCGAAGTCGAAGTCGAAGTCGAAGTCGAAGTCGAAGTCGAAGTCGAAGTCGAAGTCGAGGTCGAAGTCGAAGTCGAAGTCGAAGTCGAAGTCGAAGTCGAAGTCGAAGTCGAAGTCGAAGTCGAAGTCGAAGTCGAAGTCGAAGTCGAAGTCGAAGTCGAAGTCGAAGTCGAAGTCGAAGTCGAAGTCGAAGTCGAAGTCGAAGTCGAAGTCGAAGTCGAAGTCGAAGTCGAAGTCGAAGTCGAAGTCGAAGTCGAAGTCGAAGTCGAAGTCGAAGTCGAAGTCGAAGTCGAAGTCGAAGTCGAAGTCGAAGTCGAAGTCGAAGTCGAAGTCGAAGTCGAAGTCGAAGTCGAAGTCGAAGTCGAAGTCGAAGTCGAAGTCGAAGTCGAAGTCGAAGTCGAAGTCGAAGTCGAAGTCGAAGTCGAAGTCGAAGTCGAAGTCGAAGTCGAAGTCGAAGTCGAAGTCGAAGTCGAAGTCGAAGTCGAAGTCGAAGTCGAAGTCGAAGTCGAAGTCGAAGTCGAAGTCGAAGTCGAAGTCGAAGTCGAAGTCGAAGTCGAAGTCGAAGTCGAAGTCGAAGTCGAAGTCGAAGTCGAAGTCGAAGTCGAAGTCGAAGTCGAAGTCGAAGTCGAAGTCGAAGTCGAAGTCGAAGTCGAAGTCGAAGTCGAAGTCGAAGTCGAAGTCGAAGTCGAAGTCGAAGTCGAAGTCGAAGTCGAAGTCGAAGTCGAAGTCGAAGTCGAAGTCGAAGTCGAAGTCGAAGTCGAAGTCGAAGTCGAAGTCGAAGTCGAAGTCGAAGTCGAAGTCGAAGTCGAAGTCGAAGTCGAAGTCGAAGTCGAAGTCGAAGTCGAAGTCGAAGTCGAAGTCGAAGTCGAAGTCGAAGTCGAAGTCGAAGTCGAAGTCGAAGTCGAAGTCGAAGTCGAAGTCGAAGTCGAAGTCGAAGTCGAAGTCGAAGTCGAAGTCGAAGTCGAAGTCGAAGTCGAAGTCGAAGTCGAAGTCGAAGTCGAAGTCGAAGTCGAAGTCGAAGTCGAAGTCGAAGTCGAAGTCGAAGTCGAAGTCGAAGTCGAAGTCGAAGTCGAAGTCGAAGTCGAAGTCGAAGTCGAAGTCGAAGTCGAAGTCGAAGTCGAAGTCGAAGTCGAAGTCGAAGTCGAAGTCGAAGTCGAAGTCGAAGTCGAAGTCGAAGTCGAAGTCGAAGTCGAAGTCGAAGTCGAAGTCGAAGTCGAAGTCGAAGTCGAAGTCGAAGTCGAAGTCGAAGTCGAAGTCGAAGTCGAAGTCGAAGTCGAAGTCGAAGTCGAAGTCGAAGTCGAAGTCGAAGTCGAAGTCGAAGTCGAAGTCGAAGTCGAAGTCGAAGTCGAAGTCGAAGTCGAAGTCGAAGTCGAAGTCGAAGTCGAAGTCGAAGTCGAAGTCGAAGTCGAAGTCGAAGTCGAAGTCGAAGTCGAAGTCGAAGTCGAAGTCGAAGTCGAAGTCGAAGTCGAAGTCGAAGTCGAAGTCGAAGTCGAAGTCGAAGTCGAAGTCGAAGTCGAAGTCGAAGTCGAAGTCGAAGTCGAAGTCGAAGTCGAAGTCGAAGTCGAAGTCGAAGTCGAAGTCGAAGTCGAAGTCGAAGTCGAAGTCGAAGTCGAAGTCGAAGTCGAAGTCGAAGTCGAAGTCGAAGTCGAAGTCGAAGTCGAAGTCGAAGTCGAAGTCGAAGTCGAAGTCGAAGTCGAAGTCGAAGTCGAAGTCGAAGTCGAAGTCGAAGTCGAAGTCGAAGTCGAAGTCGAAGTCGAAGTCGAAGTCGAAGTCGAAGTCGAAGTCGAAGTCGAAGTCGAAGTCGAAGTCGAAGTCGAAGTCGAAGTCGAAGTCGAAGTCGAAGTCGAAGTCGAAGTCCGAAGTCGAAATTCAAGTCGAAGTCGAAGTCGAAGTCGAAGTCGAAGTCGAAGTCGAAGTCAAAGTCGAAGTCGAAGTCGAAGTCGAAGTCCGAAGTCGAAGTCGAAGTCGGAGTCAAAAGTCGAAGTCGAAGTCGAAGTCGATGTCGATCCCATCGAAGGCGAACTAGATGTCCGAGTCGAAGTCGAAGTCGAAGTCGATGTCGAAGTCAAAAGTCGAAGTCGAAAGTCGAAGTCGAAGTCGAAGTCGAAGTCGAAGTCGAAGTCGAAGTCGAATTCGAAGTCGAAGTCGAAGTCGAAGTCGAAGTCCGAGTCGAAGTCGTTGTAGAAGTCAAAATCGAAGTCGAAGTGGAAGTAGAAGTAGAAGTCGAAGTCCAAGTCAAAAGTCGAAGTCTGAAGTCGAAGTCGATATCGATATCGTTGTCCGATATCGATATCAAAGTCCGAAGTCGAAAGTCGAAGTCGAAGTCGAAGTCGAAGTCGAAGTCAAAGTCAAAGTCCAAGTCGAAGTCGAAGTCGAAGTCGAAGTCCGAAGTCGAAGTCGAAGTCGAAGTCGAAGTCGAAGTCCGAAGTCGAAGTCCGAGTCGAAGTGGAAGTCAGAAATCGAAGTCGAAGTGGGAGTGGAGGTAGAAGTCGAAGTCCAAGGTGAAGTCGAAGTCGAAGTTGAAGTCGAAGTGGAAGTCCGAAGTCGAAGTCGATATCGATATCGAAGTCGGAAAGTCCAAAGTCGAAGTCGAAGTCGAAGTCGAAGTCGATATCGATATCGATATCGATATCGATATCGAAGTCGAAGTCGAAGTCGAAGTCGAAGTCAAAGTCTGAAGTCGAGAAGTCCAAAGTCGAAGTCGAAGTCGAAGTCGAAGTCGAAGTCGAAGTCGAAGTCGAAGTCGAAGTCGAAGTCGAAGTCGAAGTCGAAGTCGAAGTCGAAGTCGAAGTCGAAGTCGATGTCGAAGTCAAAGTCGAAGTCGAAGTCGAAGTCGAAGTCGAAGTCGAAGTCGAAGTCGAAGTCGAAGTCGTTTTCGAAGTCGAAGTCGAAGTCGAAGTCGAAGTCGAAGTGGAAGTCGAAGTCGAAGTTGAAGTCCGAAGTGGGAGTCGAAGTCGAAGTCGATATCGATATCGATATCGAAGTCGAAGTCGAAGTCGAAGTCGAAGTCGAAGTCGAAGTCGATATCGATATCGATATCGATATCGAAGTCGAAGTCGAAGTCGAAGTTGAAGTTGAAGTGGAAGTCGAAGTCGAAGTCGATATCGATATCGATATCGAAGTCGAAGTCGAAGTCGAAGTCGAAGTCGAAGTCGATATCGATATCGATATCGATATCGAAGTCGAAGTCGAAGTCGAAGTCGAAGTCGAAGTCGAAGTCGAAGTCGAAGTCAAAGTCGAAGTCGAAGTCGAAGTCGAAGTCGAAGTCGAAGTCGAAGTCGAAGTCGAAGTCAAAGTCGAAGTCGAAGTGGAAGTAAGAAGTAGAAGTCGAAGTCCAAGTCGAAGTCGAAGTCGAAGTTGAAGTCGAAGTGGAAGTCGAAGTGAGAAGTCAATATCGATATCGATATGGAAGTAGAAGTCGAAGTAAGAAGTCGAAATCCAAATCGAAGTCGAAGTCGAAGTTGAAGTCGAAGTTGAAGTTGAAGTCGAAGTCGAAGTCGAAGTCGAAGTCGAAGTGGAAGTCAAAATCGAAGTCGAAGTGGAAGTAGAAGTTGAAGTCGAAGTCGAAGTGGAAGTAGAAGTCGAAGTCGAAGTAGAAGTCGAAGTCGAAGTCGAAGTCGAAGTCGAAGTCGAAGTCGAAGTCGAAGTCGAAGTCGAAGTCGAAGTCGAAGTCGAAGTCGAAGTCGAAGTCGAAGTCTAAGTCGATGTCGAAGTCGAAGTCGAAGTCGAAGTCGAAGTCGAAGTCGAAGTCGAAGTCGAAGTCGAAGTCGAAGTCGAAGTCGAAGTCGAAGTCGAAGTCGAAGTCGAAGTCGAAGTCGAAGTCGAAGTCCGAAGTCGAAGTCGAAGTCGAAGTCGAAGTCGAAGTCGAAGTCGAAGTCGAAGTCGAAGTCGAAGTCGAAGTCGAAGTCGAAGTCGAAGTCCAAGTCCAAGTCGATGTCGAAGTCGAAGTCGAAGTGGAAGTCAAAATCGAAGTCGAAGTGGGAGTACGAAGTAGAAGTCCAAGTCCAAGTCGATGTCAAAGTCGAAGTCGAAGTCGAAGTCGAAGTTGAAGTCGAAGTCGAAGTCGAAGTGAAAGTCGAAGTCGAAGTCGAAGTCGATATCGATATCGAAGTCGAAGTCGAAGTCGGAGTCAAAGTCGAAGTCGAAGTCCAAAGTCGAAGTCGAAGTCGATATGATCGATATCGAAGTCGAAGTCGAAGTCGAAGTTGAAGTCGAATTCGAAGTCGAAGTCGAAGTCGAAGTCGAAGTCGAAGTCGAAGTCGAAGTCGAAGTCGAAGTCGAAGTCGAAGTCGAAGTCGAAGTCGAAGTCGAAGTCGAAGTCGAAGTCGAAGTCGAAGTCGAAGTCGAAGTCGAAGTCGAAGTCGAAGTCGAAGTCGAAGTCGAAGTCGAAGTCGAAGTCGAAGTCGAAGTCGATAGTCGATAGTCGATAGTCGAAGTCCAAGTCGAAGTCGAAGTCGATGTCGAAGTCAAAGTCGAAGTGGAAGTGGAAGTCGAAGTCGGAAGTCGAAGTCGAAGTCGAAGTCGAAGTCGAAGTGGAAGTCAAAGTCGAAGTCGAAGTGGAAGTAGAAGTAGAAGTCGAAGTCCAAGTCAAAGTCGAAGTCGAAGTCGAAGTCGATAGTCGATATCGATATCGATATCGATATCGAAGTCGAAGTCGAAGTCGAAGTCGAAGTCGAAGTCGATATCGATATCGATATCGATATCGAAGTCGAAGTCGAAGTCGAAGTCGATGTCGAAGTCAAAGTCGAAGTCGAAGTCGAAGTCGAAGTCGAAGTCGAAGTCGAAGTCGAAGTCGAAGTCGAAGTCGAAGTCGAAGTCGAAGTCGAAGTCGAAGTCGAAGTCGAAGTCGAAGTCGAATTCGAAGTCGAAGTCGAAGTCGAAGTCGAAGTCGAAGTGGAAGTCGAAGTCGAAGTTGAAGTCGAAGTGGAAGTCGAAGTCGAAGTCGATATCGATATCGATATCGAAGTCGAAGTCGGGGAAGTCGAAGTCGAAGTCGAAGTCGAAGTCGATAGTCCATAGTCGATAGTCGATAGTCGAAGTCGAAGTCGAAGTCGAAGTCGAAGTTGAAGTTGAAGTCGAAGTCGAAGTCGAAGTCGATAGTCGATATCGAAGTCGAAGTCGAAGTCGAAGTCGAAGTCGAAGTCGAAGTCGAAGTCGAAGTCGATAGTCGATAGTCGAAGTCGAAGTCGAAGTCGAAGTCGAAGTCGAAGTCGAAGTCGAAGTCAAAGTCGAAGTCGAAGTCGAAGTCGAAGTCGAAGTCGAAGTCGAAGTCGAAGTCGAAGTCCGAAGTCGAAGTCGAAGTCGAAGTCGAAGTCGAAGTCGAAGTCGAAGTCGAAGTGGAAGTCAAAATCGAAGTCGAAGTGGAAGTAGAAGTAGAAGTAGAAGTCGAAGTCCAAGTCGAAGTCGAAGTCGAAGTTGAAGTCGAAGTGGAAGTCGAAGTCGAAGTCGAAGTCGAAGTCGAAGTCGAAGTGGAAGTCAAAATCGAAGTCGAAGTGGAAGTAGAAGTAGAAGTCGAAGTCCAAGTCGAAGTCGAAGTCGAAGTTGAAGTTGAAGTTGAAGTGGAAGTCGAAGTCGATAGTCGATAGTCGATAGTCGAAGTCGAAGTCGAAGTCGAAGTTGAAGTCGAAGTCGAAGTCGAAATCAAAGTCGGAGTCGAAGTCGACGTCGAAGTCGAAGTCGAAGTCGAAGTCGAAGTCGAAGTCGAAGTCGAAGTCGAAGTCGAAGTCGAAGTCGAAGTCGAAGTCGAAGTCGAAGTCGAAGTCGAAGTCGAAGTCGAAGTCGAAGTCGAAGTCGAAATCGAAGTCGAAGTCGAAGTCGAAGTCGAAGTCGAAGTCGAAGTCGAAGTCGAAGTAGAAGTAGAAGTCCAAGTCCAAGTCGATGTCGAAGTCGAAGTCGAAGTGGAAGTCAAAATCGAAGTCGAAGTGGAAGTAGAAGTAGAAGTCCAAGTCCAAGTCGATGTCGAAGTCGAAGTCGAAGTCGAAGTCGAAGTTGAAGTCGAAGTCGAAGTCGAAGTGAAAGTCGAAGTCGAAGTCGAAGTCGATATCGATATCGAAGTCGAAGTCGAAGTCGAAGTCGAAGTCGAAGTCGAAGTCGAAGTCGAAGTCGAAGTCGATATCGATATCGATATCGAAGTCGAAGTCGAAGTCGAAGTTGAAGTCGAATTCGAAGTCGAAGTCGAAGTCAAAGTCGAAGTCGAAGTCGAAGTCGAAGTCGACGTCGAAGTCGAAGTCGAAGTCGAAGTCGAAGTCGAAGTCGAAGTCGAAGTCGAAGTCGAAGTCGAAGTCGAAGTCGAAGTCGAAGTCGAAGTCGAAGTCGAAGTCGAAGTCGAAGTCGAGTCGAAGTCGAAGTCGAAGTCGAAGTCGAAGTCGAAGTCGATATCGATATCGATAGTCGATAGTCGAAGTCGAAGTCGAAGTCGAAGTCGATGTCCGAAGTCAAAGTCGAAGTCGAAGTCGAAGTCGAAGTCGAAGTCGAAGTCGAAGTCGAAGTCGAAGTCGAAGTCGAAGTCGAAGTCGAAGTCGAAGTCGAAGTCGAAGTCGAAGTGGAAGTCAAAATCGAAGTCGAAGTGGAAGTGGAAGTAGAAGTAGAAGTAGAAGTCGAAGTCCAAGTCAAAGTCAAAGTCGAAGTCGAAGTCGATATCGATATCGATATCGATATCGATATCGAAGTCGAAGTCGAAGTCGAAGTCGAAGTCGAAGTCGAAGTCGAAGTCAAAAGTCGTAAAGTCGAAGTCGAAGTCGAAGTCGAAGTCGAAGTCGAAGTCGAAGTCGAAGTCGAAGTCGAAGTCGAAGTCGAAGTCGAAGTCGAAGTCGAAGTCGAAGTCGAAGTCAAAATCGAAGTCGAAGTGGAAGTAGAAGTAGAAGTCGAAGTCCAAGTCGAAGTCGAAGTCGAAGTTGAAGTCGAAGTGGAAGTCGAAGTCGAAGTCGATATCGATATCGATATCGAAGTCGAAGTCGAAGTCGAAGTCGATATCGATATCGATATCGATATCGAAGTCGAAGTCGAAGTTGAAGTCGAAGTCGAAGTCGAAGTCGAAGTCGAAGTCAAAGTCGAAGTCGAAGTCGAAGTGGAAGTCAAAATCGAAGTCGAAGTGGAAGTAGAAGTAGAAGTCGAAGTCCAAGTCGAAGTCGAAGTCGAAGTTGAAGTTGAAGTGGAAGTCGAAGTCGAAGTCGATATCGATATCGATATCGAAGTCGAAGTCGAAGTCGAAGTCGAAGTCGAAGTCGAAGTCGATATCGATATCGATATCGAAGTCGAAGTCGAAGTCGAAGTCGAAGTCGAAGTCGAAGTCGAAGTCAAAGTCGAAGTCGAAGTCGAAGTCGAAGTCGAAGTCGAAGTCGAAGTCGAAGTCGAAGTCGAAGTCGAAGTCGAAGTCGAAGTCGAAGTCGAAGTCGAAGTCGAAGTCGAAGTGGAAGTCAAAATCGAAGTCGAAGTGGAAGTAGATGTAGAAGTAGAAGTCGAAGTCCAAGTCGAAGTCGAAGTCGAAGTTGAAGTCGAAGTCGAAGTCGAAGTCGAAGTCGAAGTCGAAGTCGAAGTGGAAGTCAAAATCGAAGTCGAAGTGGAAGTAGAAGTAGAAGTCGAAGTCCAAGTCGAAGTCGAAGTCGAAGTTGAAGTTGAAGTGGAAGTCGAAGTCGATATCGATATCGATATCGAAGTCGAAGTCGAAGTCGAAGTTGAAGTCGAAGTCGAAGTCGAAGTCAAAGTCGGAGTCGAAGTCGACGTCGAAGTCGAAGTCGAAGTCGAAGTCGAAGTCGAAGTCGAAGTCGAAGTCGAAGTCGAAGTCGAAGTCGAAGTCGAAGTCGAAGTCGAAGTCGAAGTCGAAGTCGAAGTCGAAGTCGAAGTCGAAGTCGAAGTCGAAATCGAAGTCGAAGTCGAAGTCGAAGTCGAAGTCGAAGTCGAAGTCGAAGTCGAAGTAGAAGTAGAAGTCCAAGTCCAAGTCGATGTCGAAGTCGAAGTCGAAGTGGAAGTCAAAATCGAAGTCGAAGTGGAAGTAGAAGTAGAAGTCCAAGTCCAAGTCGATGTCGAAGTCGAAGTCGAAGTCGAAGTCGAAGTTGAAGTCGAAGTCGAAGTCGAAGTGAAAGTCGAAGTCGAAGTCGATATCGATATCGAAGTCGAAGTCGAAGTCGAAGTCGAAGTCGAAGTCGAAGTCGAAGTCGAAGTCGAAGTCGAAGTCGACGTCGAAGTCGAAGTCGAAGTCGAAGTCGAAGTCGAAGTCGAAGTCGAAGTCGAAGTCGAAGTCGAAGTCGAAGTCGAAGTCGAAGTCGAAGTCGAAGTCGAAGTCGAAGTCGAAGTCGAAGTCGAAGTCGAAGTCGAAGTCGAAGTCGAAGTCGAAGTCGAAGTCGAAGTCGAAGTCGAAATCGAAGTCGAAGTCGAAGTCGAAGTCGAAGTCGAAGTCGAAGTCAAAGTCGAAGTAGAAGTAGAAGTCCAAGTCCAAGTTGATGTCGAAGTCGAAGTCGAAGTCGAAGTCGAAGTCGAAGTCGAAGTCGAAGTCGAAGTCGAAGTCGAAGTGGAAGTCAAAATCGAAGTCGAAGTGGAAGTAGAAGTAGAAGTCGAAGTCCAAGTCGAAGTCGAAGTCGAAGTTGAAGTCGAAGTGGAAGTCGAAGTCGAAGTCGATATCGATATCGATATCGAAGTCGAAGTCGAAGTCGAAGTCGAAGTCGAAGTCGAAGTCGATATCGATATCGATATCGATATCGAAGTCGAAGTCGAAGTTGAAGTCGAAGTCGAAGTCGAAGTCGAAGTCGAAGTCGAAATCGAAGTCGAAGTCGAAGTCGAAGTCGAAGTCGAAGTCGAAGTCGAAGTCGATATCGATATCGATATCGAAGTCGAAGTCGAAGTCGAAGTCGAAGTCGATATCGATATCGATATCGATATCGAAGTCGAAGTCGAAGTCGAAGTCGATGTCGAAGTCAAAGTCGAAGTCGAAGTCGAAGTCGAAGTCGAAGTCGAAGTCGAAGTCGAAGTCGAAGTCGAATTCGAAGTCGAAGTCGAAGTCGAAGTCGAAGTCGAAGTCGAAGTCGAAGTGGAAGTCAAAATCGAAGTCGAAGTGGAAGTAGAAGTAGAAGTCGAAGTCCAAGTCAAAGTCAAAGTCGAAGTCGAAGTCGATATCGATATCGATATCGATATCGATATCGAAGTCGAAGTCGAAGTCGAAGTCGAAGTCGAAGTCGAAGTCGAAGTCAAAGTCGAAGTCAAAGTCGAAGTCGAAGTCGAAGTCGAAGTCGAAGTCGAAGTCGAAGTCGAAGTCGAAGTCGAAGTCGAAGTCGAAGTCGAAGTCGAAGTCGAAGTCGAAGTCGAAGTCAAAATCGAAGTCGAAGTGGAAGTAGAAGTAGAAGTCGAAGTCCAAGTCGAAGTCGAAGTCGAAGTCGAAGTCGAAGTGGAAGTCGAAGTCGATATCGATATCGATATCGAAGTCGAAGTCGAAGTCGAAGTCGAAGTCGATATCGATATCGATATCGATATCGAAGTCGAAGTCGAAGTTGAAGTTGAAGTCGAAGTCGAAGTCGAAGTCGAAGTCAAAGTCGAAGTCGAAGTCGAAGTGGAAGTCAAAATCGAAGTCGAAGTGGAAGTAGAAGTAGAAGTCGAAGTCCAAGTCGAAGTCGAAGTCGAAGTTGAAGTTGAAGTGGAAGTCGAAGTCGAAGTCGATATCGATATCGATATCGAAGTCGAAGTCGAAGTCGAAGTCGAAGTCGAAGTCGAAGTCGATATCGATATCGATATCGAAGTCGAAGTCGAAGTCGAAGTCGAAGTCGAAGTCGAAGTCGAAGTCAAAGTCGAAGTCGAAGTCGAAGTCGAAGTCGAAGTCGAAGTCGAAGTCGAAGTCGAAGTCGAAGTCGAAGTCGAAGTCGAAGTCGAAGTCGAAGTCGAAGTCGAAGTCGAAGTGGAAGTCAAAATCGAAGTCGAAGTGGAAGTAGATGTAGAAGTCGAAGTCGAAGTCCAAGTCGAAGTCGAAGTCGAAGTTGAAGTCGAAGTCGGAAGTCGAAGTCGAAGTCGAAGTCGAAGTCGAAGTCGAAGTGGAAGTCAAAATCGAAGTCGAAGTGGAAGTAGAAGTAGAAGTCGAAGTCCAAGTCGAAGTCGAAGTCGAAGTTGAAGTCGAAGTCGAAGTCGAAGTCGATATCGATATCGATATCGAAGTCGAAGTCGAAGTCGAAGTTGAAGTCGAAGTCGAAGTCGAAGTCAAAGTCGGAGTCGAAGTCGACGTCGAAGTCGAAGTCGAAGTCGAAGTCGAAGTCGAAGTCGAAGTCGAAGTCGAAGTCGAAGTCGAAGTCGAAGTCGAAGTCGAAGTCGAAGTCGAAGTCGAAGTCGAAGTCGAAGTCGAAGTCGAAGTCGAAGTCGAAATCGAAGTCGAAGTCGAAGTCGAAGTCGAAGTCGAAGTCGAAGTCGAAGTCGAAGTAGAAGTCGAAGTCCAAGTCCAAGTCGATGTCGAAGTCGAAGTCGAAGTGGAAGTCAAAATCGAAGTCGAAGTGGAAGTAGAAGTAGAAGTCCAAGTCCAAGTCGATGTCGAAGTCGAAGTCGAAGTCGAAGTCGAAGTTGAAGTCGAAGTCGAAGTCGAAGTGAAAGTCGAAGTCGAAGTCGATATCGATATCGAAGTCGAAGTCGAAGTCGAAGTCGAAGTCGAAGTCGAAGTCGAAGTCGAAGTCGAAGTCGAAGTCGACGTCGAAGTCGAAGTCGAAGTCGAAGTCGAAGTCGAAGTCGAAGTCGAAGTCGAAGTCGAAGTCGAAGTCGAAGTCGAAGTCGAAGTCGAAGTCGAAGTCGAAGTCGAAGTCGAAGTCGAAGTCGAAGTCGAAGTCGAAGTCGAAGTCGAAGTCGAAGTCGAAGTCGAAGTCGAAGTCGAAATCGAAGTCGAAGTCGAAGTCGAAGTCGAAGTCGAAGTCGAAGTCAAAGTCGAAGTAGAAGTAGAAGTCCAAGTCCAAGTTGATGTCGAAGTCGAAGTCGAAGTCGAAGTCGAAGTCGAAGTCGAAGTCGAAGTCGAAGTCGAAGTCGAAGTCGAAGTGGAAGTCAAAATCGAAGTCGAAGTGGAAGTAGAAGTAGAAGTCGAAGTCCAAGTCGAAGTCGAAGTCGAAGTTGAAGTCGAAGTGGAAGTCGAAGTCGAAGTCGATATCGATATCGATATCGAAGTCGAAGTCGAAGTCGAAGTCGAAGTCGAAGTCGAAGTCGATATCGATATCGATATCGATATCGAAGTCGAAGTCGAAGTTGAAGTCGAAGTCGAAGTCGAAGTCGAAGTCAAAGTCGAAGTCGAAGTCGAAGTGGAAGTCAAAATCGAAGTCGAAGTGGAAGTAGAAGTAGAAGTCGAAGTCCAAGTCGAAGTCGAAGTCGAAGTTGAAGTTGAAGTGGAAGTCGAAGTCGAAGTCGATATCGATATCGATATCGAAGTCGAAGTCGAAGTCGAAGTCGAAGTCGATATCGATATCGATATCGAAGTCGAAGTCGAAGTCGAAGTCGAAGTCGAAGTCGAAGTCGAAGTCAAAGTCGAAGTCGAAGTCGAAGTCGAAGTCGAAGTCGAAGTCGAAGTCGAAGTCGAAGTCGAAGTCGAAGTCGAAGTCGAAGTCGAAGTCGAAGTCGAAGTCGAAGTCGAAGTCGAAGTCGAAATCGAAGTCGAAGTCGAAGTCGAAGTCGAAGTCGAAGTCGAAGTCGAAGTCGAAGTAGAAGTAGAAGTCCAAGTCCAAGTCGATGTCGAAGTCGAAGTCGAAGTGGAAGTCAAAATCGAAGTCGAAGTGGAAGTAGAAGTAGAAGTCCAAGTCCAAGTCGATGTCGAAGTCGAAGTCGAAGTCGAAGTCGAAGTTGAAGTCGAAGTCGAAGTCGAAGTGAAAGTCGAAGTCGAAGTCGAAGTCGATATCGATATCGAAGTCGAAGTCGAAGTCGAAGTCGAAGTCGAAGTCGAAGTCGAAGTCGAAGTCGAAGTCGATATCGATATCGATATCGAAGTCGAAGTCGAAGTCGAAGTTGAAGTCGAATTCGAAGTCGAAGTCGAAGTCAAAGTCGAAGTCGAAGTCGAAGTCGAAGTCGACGTCGAAGTCGAAGTCGAAGTCGAAGTCGAAGTCGAAGTCGAAGTCGAAGTCGAAGTCGAAGTCGAAGTCGAAGTCGAAGTCGAAGTCGAAGTCGAAGTCGAAGTCGAAGTCGAAGTCGAAGTCGAAGTCGAAGTCGATATCGATATCGATATCGATATCGAAGTCGAAGTCGAAGTCGAAGTCGATGTCGAAGTCAAAGTCGAAGTCGAAGTCGAAGTCGAAGTCGAAGTCGAAGTCGAAGTCGAAGTCGAAGTCGAATTCGAAGTCGAAGTCGAAGTCGAAGTCGAAGTCGAAGTCGAAGTCGAAGTGGAAGTCAAAATCGAAGTCGAAGTGGAAGTAGAAGTAGAAGTCGAAGTCCAAGTCAAAGTCAAAGTCGAAGTCGAAGTCGATATCGATATCGATATCGATATCGATATCGAAGTCGAAGTCGAAGTCGAAGTCGAAGTCGAAGTCGAAGTCGAAGTCAAAGTCAAAGTCAAAGTCGAAGTCGAAGTCGAAGTCGAAGTCGAAGTCGAAGTCGAAGTCGAAGTCGAAGTCGAAGTCGAAGTCGAAGTCGAAGTCGAAGTCGAAGTCGAAGTCAAAATCGAAGTCGAAGTGGAAGTAGAAGTAGAAGTCGAAGTCCAAGTCGAAGTCGAAGTCGAAGTTGAAGTCGAAGTGGAAGTCGAAGTCGAAGTCGATATCGATATCGATATCGAAGTCGAAGTCGAAGTCGAAGTCGAAGTCGATATCGATATCGATATCGATATCGAAGTCGAAGTCGAAGTTGAAGTTGAAGTCGAAGTCGAAGTCGAAGTCGAAGTCAAAGTCGAAGTCGAAGTCGAAGTGGAAGTCAAAATCGAAGTCGAAGTGGAAGTAGAAGTAGAAGTCGAAGTCCAAGTCGAAGTCGAAGTCGAAGTTGAAGTTGAAGTGGAAGTCGAAGTCGAAGTCGATATCGATATCGATATCGAAGTCGAAGTCGAAGTCGAAGTCGAAGTCGAAGTCGAAGTCGATATCGATATCGATATCGAAGTCGAAGTCGAAGTCGAAGTCGAAGTCGAAGTCGAAGTCGAAGTCAAAGTCGAAGTCGAAGTCGAAGTCGAAGTCGAAGTCGAAGTCGAAGTCGAAGTCGAAGTCGAAGTCGAAGTCGAAGTCGAAGTCGAAGTCGAAGTCGAAGTCGAAGTGGAAGTCAAAATCGAAGTCGAAGTGGAAGTAGATGTAGAAGTAGGAAGTCGAAGTCCAAGTCGAAGTCGAAGTCGAAGTTGAAGTCGAAGTGGAAGTCGAAGTCGAAGTCGAAGTCGAAGTCGAAGTCGAAGTGGAAGTCAAAATCGAAGTCGAAGTGGAAGTAGAAGTAGAAGTCGAAGTCCAAGTCGAAGTCGAAGTCGAAGTTGAAGTTGAAGTGGAAGTCGAAGTCGATATCGATATCGATATCGAAGTCGAAGTCGAAGTCGAAGTTGAAGTCGAAGTCGAAGTCGAAGTCAAAGTCGGAGTCGAAGTCGACGTCGAAGTCGAAGTCGAAGTCGAAGTCGAAGTCGAAGTCGAAGTCGAAGTCGAAGTCGAAGTCGAAGTCGAAGTCGAAGTCGAAGTCGAAGTCGAAGTCGAAGTCGAAGTCGAAGTCGAAGTCGAAATCGAAGTCGAAGTCGAAGTCGAAGTCGAAGTCGAAGTCGAAGTCGAAGTCGAAGTAGAAGTAGAAGTCCAAGTCCAAGTCGATGTCGAAGTCGAAGTCGAAGTGGAAGTCAAAATCGAAGTCGAAGTGGAAGTAGAAGTAGAAGTCCAAGTCCAAGTCGATGTCGAAGTCGAAGTCGAAGTCGAAGTCGAAGTTGAAGTCGAAGTCGAAGTCGAAGTGAAAGTCGAAGTCGAAGTCGATATCGATATCGAAGTCGAAGTCGAAGTCGAAGTCGAAGTCGAAGTCGAAGTCGAAGTCGAAGTCGAAGTCGAAGTCGAAGTCGACGTCGAAGTCGAAGTCGAAGTCGAAGTCGAAGTCGAAGTCGAAGTCGAAGTCGAAGTCGAAGTCGAAGTCGAAGTCGAAGTCGAAGTCGAAGTCGAAGTCGAAGTCGAAGTCGAAGTCGAAGTCGAAGTCGAAGTCGAAGTCGAAGTCGAAGTCGAAGTCGAAGTCGAAGTCGAAGTCGAAATCGAAGTCGAAGTCGAAGTCGAAGTCGAAGTCGAAGTCGAAGTCAAAGTCGAAGTAGAAGTAGAAGTCCAAGTCCAAGTTGATGTCGAAGTCGAAGTCGAAGTCGAAGTCGAAGTCGAAGTCGAAGTCGAAGTCGAAGTCGAAGTCGAAGTGGAAGTCAAAATCGAAGTCGAAGTGGAAGTAGAAGTAGAAGTCGAAGTCCAAGTCGAAGTCGAAGTCGAAGTTGAAGTCGAAGTGGAA